>JAUPMV010000231.1:0-40672 GCA_030848855.1 Branchinecta sandiegonensis | reverse complement strand
AGACTAAAGTGGAAAGACTAAAGTGGAAAGACTAAAGTGGACAGACTATAGTGGAAAGACTATAGTGGAAAGACTGTAGTGGACAGAATAAAGTGGAGACTATAGTGGAAAGTGTAAAGTGGAAAGAATAAAGTGGACAGACTATAGTGGAAAGACTGAAGTGGACAGACTAAAGTGGAAAGACTAAAGAGGACAGACTATAGTGGAAAGACTATAGTGGAAAGACTATATTGGACAGAATAAAGTGGACACTATAGTGGAAAGACTAAAGTGGACAGACTATAGAGGAAAGACTATAGTGGAAAGACTAACTGGACAGACTAAAGCGGAAAGACTAAAGTGGAAAGACTAAAGTGGACAGACTATAGTGGAAAGATTAAAGTGGAAAGACTAAAGTGGACAGACTATAGTGGAAAGACTATAGTGGAAAGACTGTAGTGGACAGAATAAAGTGGAGACTATAGTGGAAAGACTAAAGTGGAAAGACTAAAGTCTACTAAAGTGGAAAGACTAAACTGGACAGACTATTGTGGAAAGACTGAAGTGGAAAGACTAAAGTGGACAGACTATAGTGGAAAGACTATAGTGGAAAGACTGTAGTGGACAGAATAAAGTGGAGACTATAGTGGAAAGACTAAAGTGGAAAGACTAAAGTCACTAAAGTGGAAAGACTATAGTGGAAAGACTGTAGTGGACAGAATAAAGTGGAGACTATAGTGGAAAGACTAAAGTGGAAAGACTAAAGTCTACTAAAGTGGAAAGACTAAACTGGACAGACTATAGTGGAAAGATTAAAGTGGAAAGACTAAAGTGGACAGACTATAGTGGAAAGACTATAGTGGAAAGACTGTAGTGGACAGAATAAAGTGGAGACTATAGTGGAAAGACTAAAGTGGAAAGACTAAAGTCACTAAAGTGGAAAGACTAAACTGGACAGACTATTGTGGAAAGACTGAAGTGGACAGACTAAAGTGGAAAAACTAAAGTGGATAGACTAAATTGGACAGACTATAGTGGAAAGACAATAGTGGAAAGACTGTAGTGGACAGAATAAAGTGGAGACTATAGTCGAAAGACTAAAGTGGACAGACTAAAGTGGACAGACTCTAGTGGAAAGACTAATTGGACAGACTAAAGCGGAAAGACTAAAGTGGAAAGACTAAAGTGGACAGACTATAGTGGAAAGACTAAAGTGGACAGACTAAAGTGGAAAGACTAAAGTGGAAAGACTAAAGTGGACAGACTATAGTGGAGACTATAGTGGAAAGACTACAGTGGACAGACTAAACTGGACAGACTATAGTGGAAAGACTATAGTGGAAAGACTGAAGTGGACAGACTCAAGTGGAAAAACTAAAGTGGAAAGACTAAAGTGGACAGACTATAGTGGAAAGACTCTAGTTGACAGAATAAAGTGGAGACTATAGTGGAAAGACTAAAGTGGACAGAATAAAGTAGACAGACTCTAGTGGAAAGAATAAGTGGACAGACTAAAGCGGAAAGACTAAAGTGGAAAGACTAAAGTGGACAGACTATAGTGGAAAGACGAAAGTGGACAGACTAAAGTGGAAAGACTAAAGTGGAAAGACTAAAGTGGACAGACTATAGAGGAAAGACTATAGTGGAAAGACTAACTGGACAGACTAAAGCGGAAAGACTAAAGTGGAAAGACTAAAGTGGACAGACTATAGTGGAAAGATTAAAGTGGAAAGACTAAAGTGGACAGACTATAGTGGAAAGACTAAAGTGGAAAGACTAAAGTGGACAGACTATAGTGGAGACTATAGTGGAAAGACTACAGTGGACAGACTAAACTGGACAGACTATAGTGGAAAGACTATAGTGGAAAGACTGAAGTGGACAGACTAAAGTGGAAAAACTAAAGTGGAAAGACTAAAGTGGACAGACTATAGTGGAAAGACTCTAGTTGACAGAATAAAGTGGAGACTATAGTGGAAAGACTAAAGTGGACAGAATAAAGTGGACAGACTCTAGTGGAAAGAATAAGTGGACAGACTAAAGCGGAAAGACTAAAGTGGAAAGACTAAAGTGGACAGACTATAGTGGAAAGACGAAAGTGGACAGACTAAAGTGGAAAGACTAAAGTGGAAAGACTAAAGTGGACAGACTATAGAGGAAAGACTATAGTGGAAAGACTAACTGGACAGACTAAAGCGGAAAGACTAAAGTGGAAAGACTAAAGTGGACAGACTATAGTGGAAAGATTAAAGTGGAAAGACTAAAGTGGACAGACTATAGTGGAAAGACTATAGTGGAAAGACTGTAGCGGACAGAATAAAGTGGAGACTATAGTGGAAAGACTAAAGTGGAAAGACTAAAGTGGACAGAGAATAGTGGAAGACTAAAGTGGACAGACTATAGTGGAAAGACTAAAGTGGACAGACTAAGGTGGAAAGACTAAAGTGGAAAGACTAAAGTGGACAGACTATATTGGAAAGACTATAGTGGAAAGACTAAAGTGGACAGAGAATAGTGGAAAGACTAAAGTGGACAGACTATAGTGGAAAGACTATAGTGGAAAGACTGTAGTTGACAGAATAAAGTGGAGACTATAGTGGAAAGACTGTAGTGGACAGAATAAAGTGGAGACTATATTGGAAAGACTAAAGTGGAAAGACTACAGTGGACAGACTATAGTGGAAAGACTATAGTGGAAAGACTGTAGTGGACAGAATAAAGTGGAGACTATAGTGGAAAGACTAAAGTGGACAGAGAATAGTGGAAAGACTGAAGTGGATAGACTTTAGTGGAAAAACTATAGTGGAAAAACTGTAATGGACATAATAAAGTGGAGACTATAGTGGAAAGACTGAAGTGGACAGACTAAAGTGGAAAAATTAAAGTGGGAAGACTAAAGTGGACAGACTATAGTGGAAAGACTATAGTGGAAAGACTGTAGTGGACAGAATAAAGTGGAGACTATAGTGGAAAGACTAAAGTGGACAGACTAAAGTGGACAGACTCTAGTGGAAGGACTAAGTGGACAGACTAAAGCGGAAAGACTAAAGTGGAAAGACTAAAGTGGACAGACTATAGTGGAAAGATTAAAGTGGACAGACTAAAGCGGAAAGACTAAAGTGGAAAGACTAAAGTGGACAGACTATAGTGGAAAGACTATAGTGGAAAGACTAACTGGACAGACTAAAGCGGAAACACTAAAGTGGAAAGACTAAATTGGACAGACTATAGTGGAAAGACTAAAGTGGACAGACTAAAGTGGAAAGACTAAAGTGGAAAGACTAAAGTGGACAGACTATAGTGGAAAGACTATAGTGGAAAGACTGTAGTGGACAGAATAAAGTGGAGACTATAGTGGAAAGTGTAAAGTGGAAAGAATAAAGTGGACAGACTATAGTGGAAAGACTGAAGTGGACAGACTAAAGTGTAAAGACTAAAGAGGACAGACTATAGTGGAAAGACTATAGTGGAAAGACTATAGTGGAAAGACTATAGTGGACAGAATAAAGTGGACACTATATTGGAAAGACTAAAGTGGACAGACTATAGAGGAAAGACTATAGTGGAAAGACTAACTGGACAGACTAAAGCGGAAAGACTAAAGTGGAAAGACTAAAGTGGACAGACTATAGTGGAAAGATTAAAGTGGAAAGACTAAAGTGGACAGACTATAGTGGAAAGACTATAGTGGAAAGACTGTAGTGGACAGAATAAAGTGGAGACTATAGTGGAAAGACTAAAGTGGAAAGACTAAAGTGGACAGAGAATAGTGGAAAGACTAAAGTGGACAGACTATAGTGGAAAGACTAAAGTGGACAGACTAAGTTGGAAAGACTAAAGTGGAAAGACTAAAGTGGACAGACTATATTGGAAAGACTATAGTGGAAAGACTAAAGTGGACAGAGAATAGTGGAAAGACTAAAGTGGACAGACTATAGTGGAAAGACTGTAGTTGACAGAATAAATTGGAGACTATAGTGGAAAGACTAAAGTGGAAAGACTAAAGTTGACAGAGAATAGTGGAAAGACTAAAGTGGAAAGACTGTAGTGGACAGAATAAAGTGGAGACTATAGTGGAAAGACTAAAGTGGAAAGACTACAGTGGACAGACTATAGTGGAAAGACTATAGTGGAAAGACTGTAGTGGACAGAATAAAGTGGAGACTATATTGGAAAGACTAAAGTGGACAGAGAATAGTGGAAAGACTGAAGTGGATAGACTTTAGTGGAAAAACTATAGTGGAAAAACTGTAATGGACATAATAAAGTGGAGACTATAGTGGAAAGACTGAAGTGGACAGACTAAAGTGGAAAAATTAAAGTGGGAAGACTAAAGTGGACAGACTATAGTGGAAAGACTATAGTGGAAAGACTGTAGTGGACAGAATAAAGTGGAGACTATAGTGGAAAGACTAAAGTGGACAGACTAAAGTGGACAGACTCTAGTGGAAGGACTAAGTGGACAGACTAAAGCGGAAAGACTAAAGTGGAAAGACTAAAGTGGACAGACTATAGTGGAAAGACTAAAGTGGACAGACTAAAGTGGAAAGACTAAAGTGGAAAGACTAAAGTGGACAAACTATAGTGGAAAGACTATAGTGGAAAGACTAACTGGACAGACTAAAGCGGAAACACTAAAGTGGAAAGACTAAATTGGACAGACTATAGTGGAAAGACTATAGTGGAAAGACTAAAGTGGACAGAGAATAGTGGAAAGACTAAAGTGGACAGACTATAGTGGAAAGACTATAGTGGAAAGACTGTAGTTGACAGAATAAAGTGGAGACTATAGTGGAAAGACTAAAGTGGAACGACTAAAGTTGACAGAGAATAGTGGAAAGACTAAAGTGGAAAGCCTGTAGTGGACATAATAAAGTGGAGACTATAGTGGAAAGACTAAAGTTGAAAGACTAAACTGGAAAGACTATAGTGGAAGGACTGAAGTGGACAGACTAAAGTGGAAAAACTAAAGTGGAAAGACTAAAGCGGACAGACTATAGTGGAAAGACTATAGTGGAAAGACTGTAGTGGACAGAATAAAGTGGAGACTATAGTGGAAAGGCTAAAGTGGACAGACTAAAGTGGACAGACTATAGTGGAAAGACTATAGTGGAAAGACTAACTGGACAGACTAAAGCGGAAACACTAAAGTGGAAAGACTAAATTGGACAGACTATAGTGGAAAGACTAAAGTGGACAGACTAAAGTGGAAAGACTAAAGTGGAAAGACTAAAGTGGACAGACTATAGTGGAAAGACTATAGTGGAAAGACTGTAGTGGACAGAATAAAGTGGAGACTATAGTGGAAAGTGTAAAGTGGAAAGAATAAAGTGGACAGACTATAGTGGAAAGACTGAAGTGGACAGACTAAAGTGTAAAGACTAAAGAGGACAGACTATAGTGGAAAGACTATAGTGGAAAGACTATAGTGGACAGAATAAAGTGGACACTATATTGGAAAGACTAAAGTGGACAGACTATAGAGGAAAGACTATAGTGGAAAGACTAACTGGACAGACTAAAGCGGAAAGACTAAAGTGGAAAGACTAAAGTGGACAGACTATAGTGGAAAGATTAAAGTGGAAAGACTAAAGTGGACAGACTATAGTGGAAAGACTATAGTGGAAAGACTGTAGTGGACAGAATAAAGTGGAGACTATAGTGGAAAGACTAAAGTGGAAAGACTAAAGTGGACAGAGAATAGTGGAAAGACTAAAGTGGACAGACTATAGTGGAAAGACTAAAGTGGACAGACTAAGTTGGAAAGACTAAAGTGGAAAGACTAAAGTGGACAGACTATATTGGAAAGACTATAGTGGAAAGACTAAAGTGGACAGAGAATAGTGGAAAGACTAAAGTGGACAGACTATAGTGGAAAGACTGTAGTTGACAGAATAAATTGGAGACTATAGTGGAAAGACTAAAGTGGAAAGACTAAAGTTGACAGAGAATAGTGGAAAGACTAAAGTGGAAAGACTGTAGTGGACAGAATAAAGTGGAGACTATAGTGGAAAGACTAAAGTGGAAAGACTACAGTGGACAGACTATAGTGGAAAGACTATAGTGGAAAGACTGTAGTGGACAGAATAAAGTGGAGACTATATTGGAAAGACTAAAGTGGACAGAGAATAGTGGAAAGACTGAAGTGGATAGACTTTAGTGGAAAAACTATAGTGGAAAAACTGTAATGGACATAATAAAGTGGAGACTATAGTGGAAAGACTGAAGTGGACAGACTAAAGTGGAAAAATTAAAGTGGGAAGACTAAAGTGGACAGACTATAGTGGAAAGACTATAGTGGAAAGACTGTAGTGGACAGAATAAAGTGGAGACTATAGTGGAAAGACTAAAGTGGACAGACTAAAGTGGACAGACTCTAGTGGAAGGACTAAGTGGACAGACTAAAGCGGAAAGACTAAAGTGGAAAGACTAAAGTGGACAGACTATAGTGGAAAGACTAAAGTGGACAGACTAAAGTGGAAAGACTAAAGTGGAAAGACTAAAGTGGACAAACTATAGTGGAAAGACTATAGTGGAAAGACTAACTGGACAGACTAAAGCGGAAACACTAAAGTGGAAAGACTAAATTGGACAGACTATAGTGGAAAGACTAAAGTGGACAGACTAAAGTGGAAAGACTAAAGTGGAAAGACTAAAGTGGACAGACTATAGTGGAAAGACTATAGTAGAAAGACTGTAGTGGACAGAATAAAGTGGAGACTATAGTGGAAAGTGTAAAGTGGAAAGAATAAAGTGGACAGACTATAGTGGAAAGACTGAAGTGGACAAACTAAAGTGGAAAGACTAAAGAGGACAAACTATAGTGGAAAGACTATAGTGGACAGAATAAAGTGGACACTATAGTGGAAAGACTAAAGTGGAAAGAAAAAAGTGGACAGACTATAGTGGAAAGACTATAGTGGAAAGACTGTAGTGGACAGAATAAAGTGGAGACTATAGTGGAAAGACTAAAGTGGACAGAGAATAGTGGAAAGACTAAAGTGGATAGACTTTAGTGGAAAGACTGTAGTGGACAGAATAAAGTGGAAACTATAGTGGAAAGACTAAAGTGGAAATACTAAACTGGACAGACTATAGTGGAAAGACTGAAGTGGACAGACTAAAGTGGAAAAACTAAAGTGGAAAGACTGTAGTGGACAGAAGAAAGTGGAGACTATAGTGGAAAGACTAAAGTGAAAAGACTAAACTGGACGGACTATAGTGGAAAGACTGAAGTGGACAGACTAAAGTGGAAAGACTAAAGAGGACAGACTATAGTGGAAAGACTATAGTGGACAGAATAAAGTGGACAGACTCTAGTGGAAAGTCTAAGTGGACAGACTAAAGCGGAAAGACTAAAGTGGAAAGACTAAAGTGGACAGACTATAGTGGAAAGACTAAAGTGGACAGACTAAAGTGGAAAGACTAAAGTGGAAAGACTAAAGTGGACAGACTATAGTGGAAATACTATAGTGGAAAGACTAACTGGACAGACTAAAGCGGAAAGACTAAAGTGGAAAAACTAAAGTGGACAGACTATAGTGGAAAGATTAAAGTGGAAAGACTAAAGTGGACAGACTATAGTGGAAAGACTATAGTGGAAAGACTGTAGTGGACAGAATAAAGTGGAGACTATAGTGGAAAGACTAAAGTGGACAGAGAATAGTGGAAAGACGAAAGTGGACAGACTAAAGTGGACAGACTATAGTGGAAAGACTATAGTGGAAAGACTGTAGTGGAAAGACTAAAGTGGACAGACTAAGGTGGAAAGACTAAAGTGGAAAGACTAAAGTGGACAGACTATATTGGAAAGACTATAGTGGAAAGACTAAAGTGGACAGAGAATAGTGGAAAGACTAAAGTGGACAGACTATAGTGGAAAGACTATAGTGGAAAGACTGTAGTTGACAGAATAAAGTGGAGACTATAGTGGAAAGACTAAAGTGGAACGACTAAAGTTGACAGAGAATAGTGGAAAGACTAAAGTGGAAAGCCTGTAGTGGACATAATAAAGTGGAGACTATAGTGGAAAGACTAAAGTTGAAAGACTAAACTGGAAAGACTATAGTGGAAGGACTGAAGTGGACAGACTAAAGTGGAAAAACTAAAGTGGAAAGACTAAAGCGGACAGACTATAGTGGAAAGACTATAGTGGAAAGACTGTAGTGGACAGAATAAAGTGGAGACTATAGTGGAAAGGCTAAAGTGGACAGACTAAAGTGGACAGACTCTAGTGGAAAGACTAAGTGGACAGACTAAAGCGGAAAGACTAAAGTGGAAAGACTAAAGTGGACAAACTATAGTGGAAAGACTAAAGTGGACAGACTAAAGTGGAAAGACTAAAGTGGAAAGACTAAAGTGGACAGACTATAGTGGAAAGACTACAGTGGAAAGACTAACTGGACAGACTAAAGCGGAAACACTAAAGTGGAAAGACTAAAGTGGACAGAGTATAGTGGAAAGACTAAAGTGGACAGACTATAGTGGAAAGACTGTAGTGGACAGAATAAAGTGGAGACTATAGTGGAAAGACTAAAGTGGACAGAGAATAGTGGAAAGACTAAAGTGGATAGACTTTAGTGGAAAACTATAGTGGAAAAACTGTAGTGGACATAATAAAGTGGAGACTATAGTGGAAAGACTAAAGTTGAAAGACTAAACTGGACAGACTATAGTGGAAGGACTGAAGTGGACAGACTAAAGTGGAAAAACTAAAGTGGAAAGACTAAAGCGGACAGACTATAGTGGAAAGACTATAGTGGAAAGACTGTAGTGGACAGAATAAAGTGGAGACTATAGTGGAAAGGCTAAAGTGGACAGACTAAAGTGGACAGACTCTAGTGGAAAGACTAAGTGGACAGACTAAAGCGGAAAGACTAAAGTGGAAAGACTAAAGTGGACAAACTATAGTGGAAAGACTAAAGTGGACAGACTAAAGTGGAAAGACTAAAGTGGAAAGACTAAAGTGGACAGACTATCGTGGAAAGACTATAGTGGAAAGACTGTAGTGGACAGAATAAAGTGGAGACTATAGTGGAAAGAGAAAAGTGGAAAGACTAAAGTGGACAGACTATAGTGGAAAGACTGAAGTGGACAGACTAAAGTGGATAGACTAAAGAGGACAGACTATAGTGGAAAGACTATAGTGGAAAGACTATAGTGGACAGAATAAAGTGGAGACTATAGTGGAAAGACTAAAGTGGAAAGACTAAAGTGGACAGACTATATTGGACAGACTATAGTGGAAAGACTATAGTGGAAAGACTGTAGTGGACAGAATAAAGTGGAGACTATAGTGGAAAGACTAAAGTGGACAGAGAATAGTGGAAAGACTAAAGTGGATAGACTTTAGTGAAAAGACTGTAGTGGACAGAATAAAGTGGAGACTATAGTGGAAAGACTAAAGTGGAAAGACTAAACTGGACAGACTATAGTGGAAAGACTGAAGTGGACAGACTAAAGTGGAAAAACTAAAGTGGAAAGACTGTAGTGGACAGAATAAAGTGGAGACTATAGTGGAAAGACTAAAGTGGATAGAGAATAGTGGAAAGACTAAAGTGGATAGACTTTAGTGGAAAGACTATAGTGGAAAGACTGTAGTGGAGAGAATAAAGTGGAGACTATAGTGGAAAGACTAAAGTGGAAAGACTAAACTGGACAGACTATAGTGGAAAGACTGAAGTGGACAGACTAAAGTGGAAAAACTAAAGTGGAAAGACTAAAGTGGACAGACTATAGTGGAAAGACTATAGTGGAAAGACTGTAGTGGACAGCATAAAGTGGAGACTATAGTGGAAAGACTAAAGTGGAAAGACTAAAGTGGACAGAGAATAGTGGAAAGACGAAAGTGGACAGACTATAGTGGAAAGACTAAAGTGGACAGACTAAGGTGGAAAGACTAAAGTGGAAAGACTAAAGTGGACAGACTATATTGGAAAGACTATAGTGGAAAGACTAAAGTTGACAGAGAATAGTGGAAAGACTAAAGTGGACAGACTATAGTGGAAAGACTATAGTGGAAAGACTGTAGTTGACAGAATAAAGTGGAGACTATAGTGGAAAGACTAAAGTGGAAAGACTAAAGTTGACAGAGAATAGTGGAAAGACTAAAGTGGACAGACTATAGTGGAAAGACTATAGTGGAAAGACTATAGTGGAAAGACTGTAGTGGAAAGACTAAAGTGGACAGACTAAGGTGGAAAGATTAAAGTGGAAAGACTAAAGTGGACAGACTATAGTGGAAAGACTATAGTGGAAAGACTGTAGTGGACAGAATAAAGTGGAGACTATAGTGGAAAGACTAAAGTGGAAAGACTAAAGTGGACAGAGAATAGTGGAAAGACGAAAGTGGACAGACTATAGTGGAAAGACTAAAGTGGACAGACTAAGGTGGAAAGACTAAAGTGGAAAGACTAAAGTGGACAGACTATATTGGAAAGACTATAGTGGAAAGACTAAAGTTGACAGAGAATAGTGGAAAGACTAAAGTGGACAGACTATAGTGGAAAGACTATAGTGGAAAGACTGTAGTTGACAGAATAAAGTGGAGACTATAGTGGAAAGACTAAAGTGGAAAGACTAAAGTTGACAGAGAATAGTGGAAAGACTAAAGTGGACAGACTATAGTGGAAAGACTATAGTGGAAAGACTGTAGTGGACAGAATAAAGTGGAGACTATAGTGGAAAGACTACAGTGGACAGACTATAGTGGAAAGACTATAGTGGAAAGACTGTAGTGGACAGAATAAAGTGGAGACGATAGTGGAAAGACTAAAGTGGAAAGACTAGAGTGGACAGAGAATAGTGGAAAGACTAAAGTGGACAGACGATAGTGGAAAGTGGACAGACTAAAGTGGAAAAACTAAAGTGGAAAGACTAAAGCGGACAGACTATAGTGGAAAGACTATAGTGGAAAGACTGTAGTGGACAGAATAAAGTGGAGACTATAGTGGAAAGGCTAAAGTGGACAGACTAAAGTGGACAGACTCTAGTGGAAAGACTAAGTGGACAGACTAAAGCGGAAAGACTAAAGTGGAAAGACTAAAGTGGACAAACTATAGTGGAAAGACTAAAGTGGACAGACTAAAGTGGAAAGACTAAAGTGGAAAGACTAAAGTGGACAGACTATAGTGGAAAGACTACAGTGGAAAGACTAACTGGACAGACTAAAGTGGAAACACTAAAGTGGAAAGACTAAAGTGGACAGAGTATAGTGGAAAGACTAAAGTGGACAGACTAAAGTGGAAAGACTAAAGTGGAAAGACTAAAGTGGACAGACTATCGTGGAAAGACTATAGTGGAAAGACTGTAGTGGACAGAATAAAGTGGAGACTATAGTGGAAAGAGAAAAGTGGAGAGACTAAAGTGGACAGACTATAGTGGAAAGACTGAAGTGGACAGACTAAAGTGGATAGACTAAAGAGGACAGACTATAGTGGAAAGACTATAGTGGAAAGACTATAGTGGACAGAATAAAGTGGAGACTATAGTGGAAAGACTAAAGTGGAAAGACTAAAGTGGACAGACTATATTGGACAGACTATAGTGGAAAGACTATAGTGGAAAGACTGTAGTGGACAGAATAAAGTGGAGACTATAGTGGAAAGACTAAAGTGGACAGAGAATAGTGGAAAGACTAAAGTGGATAGACTTTAGTGAAAAGACTGTAGTGGACAGAATAAAGTGGAGACTATAGTGGAAAGACTAAAGTGGAAAGACTAAACTGGACAGACTATAGTGGAAAGACTGAAGTGGACAGACTAAAGTGGAAAAACTAAAGTGGAAAGACTGTAGTGGACAGAATAAAGTGGAGACTATAGTGGAAAGACTAAAGTGGATAGAGAATAGTGGAAAGACTAAAGTGGATAGACTTTAGTGGAAAGACTATAGTGGAAAGACTGTAGTGGAGAGAATAAAGTGGAGACTATAGTGGAAAGACTAAAGTGGAAAGACTAAACTGGACAGACTATAGTGGAAAGACTGAAGTGGACAGACTAAAGTGGAAAAACTAAAGTGGAAAGACTGTAGTGGACAGAATAAAGTGGAGACTATAGTGGAAAGACTAAAGTGGAAAGACTAAACTGGACAGAGTATAGTGGAAAGACTGAAGTGGGCAGACTAAAGTGGAAAAACTAAAGTGGAAAGACTAAAGTGGACAGACTATAGTGGAAAGACTATAGTGGAAAGACTGTAGTGGACAGCATAAAGTGGAGAATACAGTGGAAAGACTAAAGTGGAAAGACTAAACTGGACAGACTATAGTGGAAAGACTGAAGTGGACAGACTAAAGTGGAAAAACTAAAGTGGAAAGACTAAAGTGGACAGACTATAGTGGAAAGACTATAGTGGAAAGACTGTAGTGGACAGAATAAAGTGGAGACTATAGTGGAAAGACTAAAGTGGACAGACTAAAGTGGACAGACTCTAGTGGAAAGACTAAGTGGACAGACTAAAGCGGAAAGAATAAAGTGGAAAGACTAAAGTGGACAGACTATAGTGGAAAGACTAAAGTGGACAGACTAAAGTGGAAAGACTATAGTGGAAAGACTAAAGTGGACAGACTATAGTGGAAATACTATAGTGGAAAGACTAACTGGACAGACTAAAGCGGAAAGACTAAAGTGGAAAAACTAAAGTGGACAGACTATAGTGGAAAGATTAAAGTGGAAAGACTAAAGTGGACAGACTATAGTGGAAAGACTGTAGTGGACAGAATAAAGTGGAGACTATAGTGGAAAGACTAAAGTGGAAAGACTAAACTGGACAGACTATAGTGGAAAGACTGAAGTGGACAGACTAAAGTGGAAAAACTAAAGTGGAAAGACTGTAGTGGACAGAATAAAGTGGAGACTATAGTGGAAAGACTAAACTGGACAGAGTATAGTGGAAAGACTGAAGTGGACAGACTAAAGTGGAAAAACTAAAGTGGAAAGACTAAAGTGGACAGACTATAGTGGAAAGACTATAGTGGAAAGACTGTAGTGGACAGCATAAAGTGGAGAATACAGTGGAAAGACTAAAGTGGAAAGACTAAACTGGACAGACTATAGTGGAAAGACTGAAGTGGACAGACTAAAGTGGAAAAACTAAAGTGGAAAGACTAAAGTGGACAGACTATAGTGGAAAGACTATAGTGGAAAGACTGTAGTGGACAGAATAAAGTGGAGACTATAGTGGAAAGACTAAAGTGGACAGACTAAAGTGGACAGACTCTAGTGGAAAGACTAAGTGGACAGACTAAAGCGGAAAGAATAAAGTGGAAAGACTAAAGTGGACAGACTATAGTGGAAAGACTAAAGTGGACAGACTAAAGTGGAAAGACTAAAGTGGAAAGACTAAAGTGGACAGACTATAGTGGAAATACTATAGTGGAAAGACTAACTGGACAGACTAAAGCGGAAAGACTAAAGTGGAAAAACTAAAGTGGACAGACTATAGTGGAAAGATTAAAGTGGAAAGACTAAAGTGGACAGACTATAGTGGAAAGACTATAGTGGAAAGACTGTAGTGGACAGAATAAAGTGGAGACTATAGTGGAAAGACTAAAGTGGAAAGACTAAAGTGGACAGAGAATAGTGGAAAGACGAAAGTGGACAGACTATAGTGGAAAGACTAAAGTGGACAGACTAAGGTGGAAAGACTAAAGTGGAAAGACTAAAGTGGACAGACTATATTGGAAAGACTATAGTGGAAAGACTAAAGTTGACAGAGAATAGTGGAAAGACTAAAGTGGACAGACTATAGTGGAAAGACTATAGTGGAAAGACTGTAGTTGACAGAATAAAGTGGAGACTATAGTGGAAAGACTAAAGTGGAAAGACTAAAGTTGACAGAGAATAGTGGAAAGACTAAAGTGGACAGACTATAGTGGAAAGACTATAGTGGAAAGACTGTAGTGGACAGAATAAAGTGGAGACTATAGTGGAAAGACTACAGTGGACAGACTATAGTGGAAAGACTATAGTGGAAAGACTGTAGTGGACAGAATAAAGTGGAGACGATAGTGGAAAGACTAAAGTGGAAAGACTAGAGTGGACAGAGAATAGTGGAAAGACTAAAGTGGACAGACGATAGTGGAAAGTGGACAGACTAAAGTGGAAAAACTAAAGTGGAAAGACTAAAGCGGACAGACTGTAGTGGAAAGACTATAGTGGAAAGACTGTAGTGGACAGAATAAAGTGGAGACTATAGTGGAAAGGCTAAAGTGGACAGACTAAAGTGGACAGACTCTAGTGGAAAGACTAAGTGGACAGACTAAAGCGGAAAGACTAAAGTGGAAAGACTAAAGTGGACAAACTATAGTGGAAAGACTAAAGTGGACAGACTAAAGTGGAAAGACTAAAGTGGAAAGACTAAAGTGGACAGACTATAGTGGAAAGACTACAGTGGAAAGACTAACTGGACAGACTAAAGTGGAAACACTAAAGTGGAAAGACTAAAGTGGACAGAGTATAGTGGAAAGACTAAAGTGGACAGACTAAAGTGGAAAGACTAAAGTGGAAAGACTAAAGTGGACAGACTATCGTGGAAAGACTATAGTGGAAAGACTGTAGTGGACAGAATAAAGTGGAGACTATAGTGGAAAGAGAAAAGTGGAGAGACTAAAGTGGACAGACTATAGTGGAAAGACTGAAGTGGACAGACTAAAGTGGATAGACTAAAGAGGACAGACTATAGTGGAAAGACTATAGTGGAAAGACTATAGTGGACAGAATAAAGTGGAGACTATAGTGGAAAGACTAAAGTGGAAAGACTAAAGTGGACAGACTATATTGGACAGACTATAGTGGAAAGACTATAGTGGAAAGACTGTAGTGGACAGAATAAAGTGGAGACTATAGTGGAAAGACTAAAGTGGACAGAGAATAGTGGAAAGACTAAAGTGGATAGACTTTAGTGAAAAGACTGTAGTGGACAGAATAAAGTGGAGACTATAGTGGAAAGACTAAAGTGGAAAGACTAAACTGGACAGACTATAGTGGAAAGACTGAAGTGGACAGACTAAAGTGGAAAAACTAAAGTGGAAAGACTGTAGTGGACAGAATAAAGTGGAGACTATAGTGGAAAGACTAAAGTGGATAGAGAATAGTGGAAAGACTAAAGTGGATAGACTTTAGTGGAAAGACTATAGTGGAAAGACTGTAGTGGAGAGAATAAAGTGGAGACTATAGTGGAAAGACTAAAGTGGAAAGACTAAACTGGACAGACTATAGTGGAAAGACTGAAGTGGACAGACTAAAGTGGAAAAACTAAAGTGGAAAGACTGTAGTGGACAGAATAAAGTGGAGACTATAGTGGAAAGACTAAAGTGGAAAGACTAAACTGGACAGAGTATAGTGGAAAGACTGAAGTGGGCAGACTAAAGTGGAAAAACTAAAGTGGAAAGACTAAAGTGGACAGACTATAGTGGAAAGACTATAGTGGAAAGACTGTAGTGGACAGCATAAAGTGGAGAATACAGTGGAAAGACTAAAGTGGAAAGACTAAACTGGACAGACTATAGTGGAAAGACTGAAGTGGACAGACTAAAGTGGAAAAACTAAAGTGGAAAGACTAAAGTGGACAGACTATAGTGGAAAGACTATAGTGGAAAGACTGTAGTGGACAGAATAAAGTGGAGACTATAGTGGAAAGACTAAAGTGGACAGACTAAAGTGGACAGACTCTAGTGGAAAGACTAAGTGGACAGACTAAAGCGGAAAGAATAAAGTGGAAAGACTAAAGTGGACAGACTATAGTGGAAAGACTAAAGTGGACAGACTAAAGTGGAAAGACTAAAGTGGAAAGACTAAAGTGGACAGACTATAGTGGAAATACTATAGTGGAAAGACTAACTGGACAGACTAAAGCGGAAAGACTAAAGTGGAAAAACTAAAGTGGACAGACTATAGTGGAAAGATTAAAGTGGAAAGACAAAAGTGGACAGACTATAGTGGAAAGACTATAGTGGAAAGACTGTAGTGGACAGAATAAAGTGGAGACTATAGTGGAAAGACTAAAGTGGAAAGACTAAAGTGGACAGAGAATAGTGGAAAGACGAAAGTGGACAGACTATAGTGGAAAGACTAAAGTGGACAGACTAAGGTGGAAAGACTAAAGTGGAAAGACTAAAGTGGACAGACTATATTGGAAAGACTATAGTGGAAAGACTAAAGTTGACAGAGAATAGTGGAAAGACTAAAGTGGACAGACTATAGTGGAAAGACGATAGTGGAAAGACTGTAGTTGACAGAATAAAGTGGAGACTATAGTGGAAAGACTAAAGTGGAAAGACTAAAGTTGACAGAGAATAGTGGAAAGACTAAAGTGGACAGACTATAGTGGAAAGACTATAGTGGAAAGACTGTAGTGGACAGAATAAAGTGGAGACTATAGTGGAAAGACTACAGTGGACAGACTATAGTGGAAAGACTATAGCGGAAAGACTGTAGTGGACAGAATAAAGTGGAGACGATAGTGGAAAGACTAAAGTGGAAAGACTAGAGTGGACAGAGAATAGTGGAAAGACTAAAGTGGACAGACGATAATGGAAAGTGGACAGACTAAAGTGGAAAAACTAAAGTGGAAAGACTAAAGTGGACAGACTATAGTGGAAAGACTATAGTGGAAAGACTGTAGTGGACAGAATAAAGTGGAGACTATAGTGGAAAGACTTAAGTGGACAGACTAAAGTGGACAGACTCTAGTGGAAAGACTAAGTGGACAGACTAAAGCGGAAAGAATAAAGTGGAAAGACTAAAGTGGACAGACTATAGTGGAAAGACTAAAGTGGACAGACTAAAGTGGAAAGACTAAAGTGGAAAGACTAAAGTGGACAGACTATAGTGGAAATACTATAGTGGAAAGACTAACTGGACAGACTAAAGCGGAAAGACTAAAGTGGAAAAACTAAAGTGGACAGACTATAGTGGAAAGATTAAAGTGGAAAGACTAAAGTGGACAGACTATAGTGGAAAGACTAAAGTGGAAAGACTGTAGTGGACAGAATAAAGTGGAGACTATAGTGGAAAGACTAAAGTGGAAAGACTAAAGTGGACAGAGAATAGTGGAAAGACGAAAGTGGACAGACTATAGTGGAAAGACTAAAGTGGACAGACTAAGGTGGAAAGACTAAAGTGGAAAGACTAAAGTGGACATACTATATTGGAAAGACTATAGTGGAAAGACTAAAGTTGACAGAGAATAGTGGAAAGACTAAAGTGGACAGACTACAGTGGAAAGACTATAGTGGAAAGACTGTAGTTGACAGAATAAAGTGGAGACTATAGTGGAAAGACTAAAGTGGAAAGACTAAAGTTGACAGAGAATAGTGGAAAGACTAAAGTGGACAGACTATAGTGGAAAGACTATAGTGGAAAGACTGTAGTGGACAGAATAAAGTGGAGACTATAGTGGAAAGACTACAGTGGACAGACTATAGTGGAAAGACTATATTGGAAAGACTGTAGTGGACAGAATAAAGTGGAGACTATAGTGGAAAGACTAAAGTGGACAGAGAATAGTGGAAATACTAAAGTGGATAGACTTTAGTGGAAAGACTATAGTGGAAAGACTGTAGTGGACAGAATAAAGTGGAGACTATAGTGGAAAGACTAAAGTGGAAAGACTAAACTGGACAGACTATAGTGGAAAGACTGAAGTGGACAGACTAAAGTGGAAAAACTAAAGTGGAAAGACTAAAGTGGACAGACTATAGTGGAAAGACTATAGTGGAAAGACTGTAGTGGACAGAATAAAGTGGAGACTATAGTGGAAAGACTAAAGTGGACAGACTAAAGTGGACAGACTCTAGGAGACTAAAGTGGAAAGACTAAAGTGGACAGACTATAGTGGAAAGACTAAAGTGGACAGACTAAAGTGGAAAGACTAAAGTGGAAAGACTAAAGTGGACAGACTATAGTGGAAATACTATAGTGGAAAGACTAACTGGACAGACTAAAGCGGAAAGACTAAAGTGGAAAGACTAAAGTGGACAGACTATGGTGGAAAGATTAAAGTGGAAAGACTAAAGTGGACAGACTATAGTGGAAAGACTAAAGTGGACAGACTATAGTGGAAAGACTAAAGTGGACAGACTAAGGTGGAAAGACTAAAGTGGAAAGACTAAAGTGGACAGACTATATTGGAAAGACTATAGTGGAAAGACTAAAGTGGACAGAGAATAGTGGACAGACTAAAGTGGACAGACTATAGTGGAAAGACTGTAGTTGACAGAATAAAGTGGAGACTATAGTGGACAGACTAAAGTGGAAAGACTAAAGTTGACAGAGAATAATGGAAAGACTAAAGTGGGAAGACTGTAGTGGACAGAATAAAGTGGAGACTATAATGGAAAAACTAAAGTGGAAAGACTACAGTGGACAGACTATAGTGGAAAGACTATAGTGGAAAGACTGTAGTGGACAGAATAAAGTGGAGACTATAGTGGAAAGACTAAAGTGGACAGAGAATAGTGGAAAGACTAAAGTGGATAGACTTTAGTGGAAAGACTATAGTGGAAAGACTGTAGTGGACAGAATAAAGTGGAGACTATAGTTGAAAGATTAAAGTGGAAAGACTAAAGTGGACAGACTCTAGTGGAAAGACTAAGTGGACAGACTAAAGCGGAAAGACTAAAGTGGAAAGACTAAAGTGGACAGACTATAGTGGAAAGACTAAAGTGGACAGACTAAAGTGGAAAGACTAAAGTGGAAAGACTAAAGTGGACAGACTATAGTGGAAAGACTATAGTGGAAAGACTAACTGGACAGACTAAAGCGGAAACACTAAAGTGGAAAGACTAAAGTGGACAGACTATAGTGGAAAGACTAAAGTGGACAGACTAAAGTGGAAAGACTAAAGTGGACAGACTATAGTGGAAAGACTATAGTGGAAAGACTTTAGTAGACAGAATAAAGTGGAGACTATAGTGGAAAGAGTAAAGTGGAAAGACTAAAGTGGACAGACTATAGTGGAAAGACTGAAGTGGACAGACTATAGTGGAAAGACTATAGTGGACAGAATAAAGTGGAGACTATAGTGGAAAGACTAATGTGGAAAGACTAAAGTGGACAGACTATAGTGGAAAGACTATAGTGGAAAGACTGTAGTGGACAGAATAAAGTGGAGACTATAGTGGAAAGACTAAAGTGGACAGAGAATAGTGGAAAGACTAAAGTGGATAGACTTTAGTGGAAAGACTGTAGTGGACAGAATAAAGTGGAGACTATAGTGGAAAGACTAAAGTGGAAAGACTAAACTGGACAGACTATAGTGGAAAGACTGAAGTGGACAGACTAAAGTGGAAAAACTAAAGTGGAAAGACTGTAGTGGACAGAATAAAGTGGAGACTATAGTGGAAAGACTACAGTGGACAGACTATAGTGGAAAGACTATAGTGGAAAGACTATAGTGGACAGAATAAAGTGGAGACTATAGTGGAAAGACTAAAGTGGACAGAGAATAGTGGAAAGACTAAAGTGGATAGACTTTAGTGGAAAGACTATAGTGGAAAGACTGTAGTGGACAGAATAAAGTGGAACCTATAGATGAAAGACTAAAGTGGACCGAGAATAGTGGAAAGACTAAAGTGGATAGACTAAGGTGGAAAGACTAAAGTGAAAGACTAAACTGGACAGACTATAGTGGAAAGACTGAAGTGGAGAGACTAAAGTGGAAAAACTAAAGTGGAAAGACTAAAGTGGACAGACTATAGTGGAAAGACTATAGTGGAAAGACTGTAGTGGACAGAATAAAGTGGAGACTATAGTGGAAAGACTAAAGTGGAAAGACTAAAGTTGACAGAGAATAGTGGAAAGACTAAAGTGGGAAGACTGTAGTGGACAGAATAAAGTGGAGACTATAGTGGAAAAACTAAAGTGGAAAGACTACAGTGGACAGACTATAGTGGAAAGACTATAGTGGAAAGACTGTAGTGGACAGAATAAAGTGGAGACTATAGATGAAAGACTAAAGTGGACAGAGAATAGTGGAAAGACTAAAGTGGATAGACTTTAGTGGAAAGACTATAGTGGAAAGACTGTAGTGGACAGAATAAAGTGGAGACTATAGTGGAAAGACTAAAGTGGAAAGACTAAAGTGGACAGACTCTAGTGGAAAGACTAAGTGGACAGACTAAAGCGGAAAGACTAAAGTGGAAAGACTAAAGTGGACAGACTATAGTGGAAAGACTAAAGTGGACAGACTAAAGTGGAAAGACTAAAGTGGAAAGACTAAAGTGGACAGACTATAGTGGAAAGACTATAGTGGAAAGACTAACTGGACAGACTAAAGCGGAAACACTAAAGTGGAAAGACTAAAGTGGACAGACTATAGTGGAAAGACTAAAGTGGACAGACTAAAGTGGAAAGACTAAAGTGGAAAGACTAAAGTGGATAGACTATAGTGGAAAGACTTTAGTGGAAAGACTGTAGTGGACAGAATAAAGTGGAGACTATAGTGGAAAGAGTAAAGTGGAAAGACTAAAGTGGACAGACTATAGTGGAAAGACTGAAGTGGAGACTAAAGTGGAAAGACTAAAGTGGAAAGAGAATAGTGGAAAGACTAAAGTGGATAGACTTTAGTTGAAAGACTGTAGTGGACAGAATAAAGTGGAGACTATAGTGGAAAGACTAAAGTGGAAAGACTAAAGTGGAAAGACTAAACTGGACAGACTATAGTGGAAAGACTGAAGTGGACAGACTAAAGTGGAAAAACTAAAGTGGAAAGACTGTAGTGGACAGAATAAAGTGGAGACTATAGTGGAAAGACTACAGTGGACAGACTATAGTGGAAAGACTAAAGTGGATAGACTTTAGTGGAAAGACTATAGTGGAAAGACTGTAGTGGACAGAATAAAGTGGAGATTATAGGTGAAAGACTAAAGTGGACAGAGAATAGTGGAAAGACTAAAGTGGATAGACTAAGGTGGAAAGACTAAAGTGAAAGACTAAACTGGACAGACTATAGTGGAAAGACTGAAGTGGACAGACTAAAGTGGAAAAACTAAAGTGGAAAGACTAAAGTGGACAGACTATACTGGAAAGACTATAGTGGAAAGACTGTAGTGGACAGAATAAAGTGGAGACTATAGTGGAAAGACTGAAGTGGACAGACTAAAGTGGAAAAACTAAAGTGGAAAGACTAAAGTGGACAGACTATAGTGGAAAGACTATAGTGGAAAGACTGTAGTGGACAGAATAAAGTGGAGACTATAGTGGAAAGACTAAAGTGGAAAGACTAAACTGGACAGACTATAGTGGAAAGACTGAAGTGGACAGACTAAAGTGGAAAAACTAAAGTGGAAAGACTGTAGTGGACAGAATAAAGTGGAGACTATAGTGGAAAGACTACAGTGGACAGACTATAGTGGAAAGACTATAGTGGAAAGACTGTAGTGGACAGAATAAAGTGGAGACTATAGTGGAAAGACTAAAGTGGACAGAGAATAGTGGAAAGACTAAAGTGGATAGACTTTAGTGGAAAGACTATAGTGGAAAGACTGTAGTGGACAGAATAAAGTGGAACCTATAGATGAAAGACTAAAGTGGACAGAGAATAGTGGAAAGACTAAATTGGATAGACTAAGGTCGAAAGACTAAAGTGAAAGACTAAACTGGACAGACTATAGTGGAAAGACTGAAGTGGACAGACTAAAGTGGAAAAACTAAAGTGGAAAGACTAAAGTGGACAGACTATAGTGGAAAGACTATAGTGGAAAGACTGTAGTGGACAGAATAAAGTGGAGACTATAGTGGAAAGACTAAAGTGGAAAGACTAAAGTCCACTATAGTCTGTCCACTATAGTCTGTCCACTTTAGTCTTTCCACTTTAGTCTTTCCACTTTAGTCTGTCCACTTTAGTCTTTCCACTATAGTCTGTCCACTTTAGTCTTTCCACTTTAGTCTTTCCGCTTTAGTCTGTCCACTTAGTCTTTCCACTAGAGTCTGTCCACTTTAGTCTTTCCACTTTAGTCTTTCCACTATAGTCTCCACTTTATTCTGTCCACTACAGTCTTTCCACTATAGTCTTTCCACTAAAGTCTATCCACTTTAGTCTTTCCACTATTCTCTGTCCACTTTAGTCTTTCATCTATAGTCTCCACTTTATTCTGTCCACTACAGTCTTTCCACTATAGTCTTTCCACTATAGTCTGTCCACTGTAGTCTTTCCACTTTAGTTTTTCCACTATAGTCTACACTTTATTCTGTCCACTACAGTCTTCCCACTTTAGTCTTTCCACTATTCTCTGTCAACTTTAGTCTTTCCATTTTAGTCTTTCCACTATAGTCTCCACTTTATTCTGTCCACTACAGTCGTTCCACTATAGTCTTTCCACTATAGTCTGTCCACTTTAGTCTTTCCACTTTAGTTTTTCCACTTTAGTCTGTCCACTTCAGTCTTTCCACTATAGTCTGTTCAGTTTAGTCTTTCACTTTAGTCTTTCCACCTTAGTCTATCCAATTTAGTCTTTCCACTATTCTCTGTCCACTTTAGTCTTTCATCTATAGGTTCCACTTTATTCTGTCCACTACAGTCTTTCCACTATAGTCTTTCCACTAAAGTCTATCCACTTTAGTCTTTCCACTATTCTCTGTCCACTTTAGTCTTTCCACTATAGTCTCCACTTTATTCTGTCCACTACAGTCTTTCCACTATAGTCTTTCCACTATAGTCTGTCCACTGTAGTCTTTCCACTATAGTCTCCACTTTATTCTGTCCACTACAGTCTTTCCACTTTAGTTTTTCCACTTTAGTCTGTCCACTTCAGTCTTTCCACTATAGTCTGTCCAGTTTAGTCTTTCCACTTTAGTCTTTCCACTATAGTCTCCACTTTATTCTGTCCACTACAGTCTTTCCACTATAGTCTTTCCACTATAGTCTGTCCACTTTAGTCTTTCCACTTTAGTTTTTCCACTTTATTCTGTCCACTACAGTCTTTCCACTATAGTCTTTCCACTAAAGTCTATCCACTTTAGTCTTTCCACTATTCTCTGTCCACTTTAGTCTTTCATCTATAGTCTCCACTTTATTCTGTCCACTACAGTCTTTCCACTATAGTCTTTCCACTATAGTCTGTCCACTGTAGTCTTTCCACTTTAGTTTTTCCACTATAGTCTACACTTTATTCTGTCCACTACAGTCTTCCCACTTTAGTCTTTCCACTATTCTCTGTCAACTTTAGTCTTTCCACTTTAGTCTTTCCACTATAGTCTCCACTTTATTCTGTCCACTACAGTCTTTCCACTATAGTCTTTCCACTATAGTCTGTCCACTTTAGTCTTTCCACTTTAGTTTTTCCACTTTAGTCTGTCCACTTCAGTCTTTCCACTATAGTCTGTCCAGTTTAGTCTTTCACTTTAGTCTTTCGACCTTAGTCTATCCAATTTAGTCTTTCCACTATTCTCTGTCCACTTTAGTCTTTCATCTATAGGTTCCACTTTATTCTGTCCACTACAGTCTTTCGACTATAGTCTTTCCACTTTATTCTGTCCACTACAGTCTTTCCACTATAGTCTTTCCACTACAGTCTGTCCACTATAGTCTGTCCACTTTAGTCTTTCCACTTTAGTCTTTCCACTATAGTCTCCACTTTATTCTGTCCACTACAGTCTTTCCACTATAGTCTTTCCACTACAGTCTGTCCACTATAGTCTGTCCACTTTAGTCTTTCCACTTTAGTCTTTCCACTATAGTCTCCACTTTATTCTGTCCACTATAGTCTTTCCACTATAGTCTTTCCACTATAGTCTGTCCTCTTAAGTCTTTCCACTTTAGTCTGTCCACTTCAGTCTTTCCACTATAGTCTGTCCACTTTAGTCTTTCCACTTTACTCTTTCCACTATAGTCTCCACTTTATTCTGTCCACTACAGTCTTTCCACTATAGTCTTTCCACTATAGTCTATCCACTTTAGTCTTTCCACTTTAGTCTTTCCACTTTAGTTTGTCCACTTTAGTCTTTCCACTATAGTCTGTCCACTTTAGTCTTTCCACTTTAGTGTTTCCGCTTTAGTCTGTCCAGTTAGTCTTTCCACTATAGTCTTTCCACTATAGTCTGTCCACTTTAGTCTTTCCACTTTAGTCTTTCCACTTTAGTCTGTCCACTTTAGTCTTTCCACTATAGTCTGTCCACTTTAGTCTTTCCACTTTAGTCTTTCCGCTTTAGTCTGTCCACTTAGTCTTCCCACTAGAGTCTGTCCACTTTAGTCTTTCCACTTTAGTCTTTCCACTATAGTCTCCACTTTATTCTGTCTACTACAGTCTTTCCACTATAGTCTTTCCACTAAAGTCTATCCACTTTAGTCTTTCCACCATTCTCTTTCCACTTTAGTCTTTCATCTATAGTCTCCACTTTATTCTGTCCACTACAGTCTTTCCACTATAGTCTTTCCACTATAGTCTGTCCACTATAGTCTGTCCACTTTAGTCTTTCCACTTTAGTCTTTCCACTTTAGTCTGTCCACTTTAGTCTTTCCACTATAGTCTGTCCACTTTAGTCTTTCCACTTTAGTCTTTCCGCTTTAGTCTGTCCACTTAGTCTTTCCACTAGAGTCTGTCCACTTTAGTCTTTCCACTTTAGTCTTTCCACTATAGTCTCCACTTTATTCTGTCCACTACAGTCTTTCCACTATAGTCTTTCCACTAAAGTCTATCCACTTTAGTCTTTCCACTATTCTCTGTCCACTTTAGTCTTTCATCTATAGTCTCCACTTTATTCTGTCCACTACAGTCTTTCCACTATAGTCTTTCCACTATAGTCTGTCCACTGTAGTCTTTCCACTTTAGTTTTTCCACTATAGTCTACACTTTATTCTGTCCACTACAGTCTTCCCACTTTAGTCTTTCCACTATTCTCTGTCAACTTTAGTCTTTCCACTTTAGTCTTTCCACTATAGTCTCCACTTTATTCTGTCCACTACAGTCTTTCCACTATAGTCTTTCCACTATAGTCTGTCCACTTTAGTCTTTCCACTTTAGTTTTTTCCACTTTAGTCTGTCCACTTCAGTCTTTCCACTATAGTCTGTTCAGTTTAGTCTTTCACTTTAGTCTTTCCACCTTAGTCTATCCAATTTAGTCTTTCCACTATTCTCTGTCCACTTTAGTCTTTCATCTATAGGTTCCACTTTATTCTGTCCACTACAGTCTTTCCACTGTAGTCTTTCCACTAAAGTCTATCCACTTTAGTCTTTCCACTATTCTCTGTCCACTTTAGTCTTTCCACTATAGTCTCCACTTTATTCTGTCCACTACAGTCTTTCCACTATAGTCTTTCCACTATAGTCTGTCCACTGTAGTCTTTCCACTATAGTCTCCACTTTATTCTGTCCACTACAGTCTTTCCACTTTAGTTTTTCCACTTTAGTCTGTCCACTTCAGTCTTTCCACTATAGTCTGTCCAGTTTAGTCTTTCCACTTTAGTCTTTCCACTATAGTCTCCACTTTATTCTGTCCACTACAGTCTTTCCACTATAGTCTTTCCACTATAGTCTGTCCACTTTAGTCTTTCCACTTTAGTGTTTCCACTTTATTCTGTCCACTACAGTCTTTCCACTATAGTCTTTCCACTAAAGTCTATCCACTTTAGTCTTTCCACTATTCTCTGTCCACTTTAGTCTTTCATCTATAGTCTCCACTTTATTCTGTCCACTACAGTCTTTCCACTATAGTCTTTCCACTATAGTCTGTCCACTGTAGTCTTTCCACTTTAGTTTTTCCACTATAGTCTACACTTTATTCTGTCCACTACAGTCTTCCCACTTTAGTCTTTCCACTATTCTCTGTCAACTTTAGTCTTTCCACTTTAGTCTTTCCACTATAGTCTCCACTTTATTCTGTCCACTACAGTCTTTCCACTATAGTCTTTCCACTATAGTCTGTCCACTTTAGTCTTTCCACTTTAGTTTTTCCACTTTAGTCTGTCCACTTCAGTCTTTCCACTATAGTCTGTCCAGTTTAGTCTTTCACTTTAGTCTTTCGACCTTAGTCTATCCAATTTAGTCTTTCCACTATTCTCTGTCCACTTTAGTCTTTCATCTATAGGTTCCACTTTATTCTGTCCACTACAGTCTTTCCACTATAGTCTTTCCACTAAAGTCTATCCACTTTAGTCTTTCCACTATTCTCTGTCCACTTTAGTCTTTCCACTATAGTCTCCACTTTATTCTGTCCACTACAGTCTTTCCACTATAGTCTTTCCACTATAGTCTGTCCACTGTAGTCTTTCCACTATAGTCTCCACTTTATTCTGTCCACTACAGTCTTTCCACTTTAGTTTTTCCACTTTAGTCTGTCCACTTCAGTCTTTCCACTATAGTCTGTCCAGTTTAGTCTTTCCACTTTAGTCTTTCCACTATAGTCTCCACTTTATTCTGTCCACTACAGTCTTTCCACTATAGTCTTTCCACTATAGTCTGTCCACTTTAGTCTTTCCACTTTAGTTTTTCCACTTTAGTCTGTCCACTTCAGTCTTTCCACTATAGTCTCCACTTTATTCTGTCCACTACAGTCTTTCCACTATAGTCTTTCCAGTATAGTCTGTCCACTTTAGTCTTTCCACTTTAGTTTTTCCACTTTATTCTGTCCACTTCAGTCTTTCCACTATAGTCTGTCCAGTTTAGTCTTTCACTTTAGTCTTTCCACCTTAGTCTATCCACTTTAGTCTTTCCACTATTCTCTGTCCACTTTAGTCTTTCACCTATAATCTCCACTTTATTCTGTCCACTACAGTCTTTCCACTATAGTCTTTCCACTAAAGTCTATCCACTTTAGTCTTTCCACTATAGTCTGTCCACTGTAGTCTTTCCACTATAGTCTCCACTTTATTCTGTCCACTACAGTCTTTCCACTTTAGTTTTTCCACTTTAGTCTGTCCTCTTCAGTCTTTCCACTATAGTCTGTCCAGTTTAGTCTTTCCACTTTAGTCTTTCCACTTTAGTCTTTCCACTATAGTCTCCACTTTATTCTGTCCACTACAGTCTTTCCACTAAAGTCTATCCACTTTAGTCTTTCCACTATTCTCTTTCCACTTTAGTCTTTCCACTATAGTCTCCACTTCAGTCTTTCCACTATAGTCTGTCCACTTTAGTCTTTCCACTTTACTCTTTCCACTATAGTCTCCACTTTATTCTGTCCACTACAGTCTTTCCACTAAAGTCTTTCCACTATAGTCTATCCACTTTAGTCTTTCCACTTTAGTCTTTCCACTTTAGTCTGTCGACTTTAGTCTTTCCACTATAGTCTGTCCACTTTAGTCTTTCCACTTTAGTCTTTCCGCTTTAGTCTGTCCAGTTAGTCTTTCCACTATAGTCTTTCCACTATAGTCTGTCCACTTTAGTCTTTCCACTTTAGTCTTTCCACTTTAGTCTGTCCACTTTAGTCTTTCCACTATAGTCTGTCCACTTTAGTCTTTCCACTTTAGTCTTTCCGCTTTAGTCTGTCCACTTAGTCTTTCCACTAGAGTCTGTCCACTTTAGTCTTTCCACTTTAGTCTTTCCACTATAGTCTCCACTTTATTCTGTCCACTACAGTCTTTCCACTATAGTCTTTCCACTAAAGTCTATCCACTTTAGTCTTTCCACTATTCTCTGTCCACTTTAGTCTTTCATCTATAGTCTCCACTTTATTCTGTCCACTACAGTCTTTCCACTATAGTCTTTCCACTATAGTCTGTCCACTGTAGTCTTTCCACTTTAGTTTTTCCACTATAGTCTCCACTTTATTCTGTCCACTACAGTCTTCCCACTTTAGTCTTTCCACTATTCTCTGTCAACTTTAGTCTTTCCACTTTAGTCTTTCCACTATAGTCTCCACTTTATTCTGTCCACTACAGTCTTTCCACTATAGTCTTTCCACTATAGTCTGTCCACTTTAGTCTTTCCACTTTAGTTTTTCCACTTTAGTCTCTCCACTTCAGTCTTTCCACTATAGTCTGTCCAGTTTAATCTTTCACTTTAGTCTTTCCACCTTAGTCTATCCACTTTAGTCTTTCCACTATTCTCGGTCCACTTTAGTCTTTCATCTATAGGTTCCACTTTATTCTGTCCACTACAGTCTTTCCACTATAGTCTTTCCACTAAAGTCTATCCACTTTAGTCTTTCCACTATTCTCTGTCCACTTTAGTCTTTCCACTATAGTCTCCACTTTATTCTGTCCACTATAGTCTTTCCACTATAGTCTTTCCACTATAGTCTGTCCACTGTAGTCTTTCCACTATAGTCTCCACTTTATTCTGTCCACTACAGTCTTTCCACTTTAGTTTTTCCACTTTAGTCTGTCCACTTCAGTCTTTCCACTATAGTCTGTCCAGTTTAGTCTTTCCACTTTAGTCTTTCCACTATAGTCTCCACTTTATTCTGTCCACTACAGTCTTTCCACTAAAGTCTATCCACTTTAGTCTTTCCACTATTCTCTGTCCACTTTAGTCTTTCCACTATAGTCTCCACTTTATTCTGTCCACTACAGTCTTTCCACTATAGTCTTTCCACTATAGTCTGTCCACTTTAGTCTTTCCACATTAGTCTTTCCACTATAGTCTCCACTTTATTCTGTCCACTATAGTCTTTCCACTATAGTCTGTCCACTTCAGTCTTTCCACTATAGTCTGTCCACTTTAGTCTTTCCACTTTACTCTTTCCACTATAGTTTCCACTTTATTCTGTCTACTAAAGTCTTTCCACTATAGTCTTTCCACTATAGTCTGTCCACTTTAGTCTTTCCACTTTAGTCTGTCCACTTTAGTCTTTCCACTATAGTCTGTCCACTTTAGTCTTTCCACTTTAGTGTTTCCGCTTTAGTCTGTCCAGTTAGTCTTTCCACTATAGTCTTTCCACTATAGTCTGTCCACTTTAGTCTTTCCACTATAGTCTGTCCACTTTAGTCTTTCCACTTTAGTCTTTCCACTTTAGTCTGTCCACTTTAGTCTTTCCACTATAGTCTGTCCACTTTAGTCTTTCCACTTTAGTCTTTCCGCTTTAGTCTGTCCACTTAGTCTTTCCACTAGAGTCTGTCCACTTTAGTCTTTCCACTTTAGTCTTTCCACTATAGTCTCCACTTTATTCTGTCCACTACAGTCTTTCCACTATAGTCTTTCCACTAAAGTCTATCCACTTTAGTCTTTCCACTATTCTCTGTCCACTTTAGTCTTTCCACTATAGTCTCCACTTTATTCTGTCCACTACAGTCTTTCCACTATAGTCTTTCCACTATAGTCTGTCCACTGTAGTCTTTCCACTTTAGTTTTTCCATTATAGTCTCCACTTTATTCTGTCCACTACAGTCTTCCCACTTTAGTCTTTCCACTATTCTCTGTCAACTTTAGTCTTTCCACTTTAGTCTGTCCACTATAGTCTCCACTTTATTCTGTCAACTAAAGTCTTTCCACTATAGTCTGTCCACTTTAGTCTGTCCACTATTCTCTGTCCACTTTAGTCTTTCCACTATAGTCTTTCCAATATAGTCTGTCCACTTTAGTCTTTCCACTTTAGTCTTTCCACCTTAGTCTGTCCACTTTAGTCTTTCCACTATAGTCTGTCCACTTTAGTCTTTCCACTATAGTCTGTCCACTTTAGTCTTTCCACTTTAATCTTTCCACCATAGTCTGTCCACTTTAGTCTTTCCACTTTAGTCTTTCCGCTTTAGTCTGTCCAGTTAGTCTTTCCACTATAGTATTTCCACTATAGTCTGTCCACTTTAGTCTTTCCACTATAGTCTGTCCACTTTAGTCTTTCCACTTTAGTCTCCTAGAGTCTGTCCACTTTAGTCTGTCCACTTTAGTCTTTCCACTATAGTCTCCACTTTATTCTGTCCACTACAGTCTTTCCACTATAGTCTTTCCACTATAGTCTGTCCACTTTAGTCTTTCCACTTTAGTTTTTCCACTTTAGTCTGTCCACTTCAGTCTTTCCACTATAGTCTGTCCAGTTTAGTCTTTCCACTTTAGTCTTTCCACTATAGTCTCCACTTTATTCTGTCCACTACAGTCTTTCCACTATAGTCTTTCCACTAAAGTCTATCCACTTTAGTATTTCCACTACTCTCTGTCCACTTTAGTCTTTCCACTATAGTCTCCACTTTATTCTGTCCACTACAGTCTTTCCAATATAGTCTTTCCACTATAGTCTGTCCACTGTAGTCTTTCCACTATAGTCTCCACTTTATTCTGTCCACTACAGTCTTTCCACTATAGTCTTTCCACTATAGTCTGTCCACTTTAGTCTTTCCACTATTCTCTGTCAACTTTAGTCTTTCCACTTTAGTCTTTCCACTATAGTCTCCACTTTATTCTGTCAACTACAGTCTTTCCACTATAGTCTTTCCACGATAGTCTGTCCACTTTAGTCTTTCCACTTTAGTCTTTCCACTTTAGTCTGTCCACTTTAGTCTTTCCACTATACTCTGTCCACTTTAGTCTTTCCACTTTAGTGTTTCCGCTTTAGTCTGTCCAGTTAGTCTTTCCACTGTAGTCTTTCCACTATAGTCTGTCCACTTTAGTCTTTCCACTTTAGTCTTTCCACTTTAGTCTGTCCACTTTAGTCTTTCCACTATAGTTTGTCCACTTTAGTCTTTCCACTTTAGTCTTTCCGCTTTAGTCTGTCCACTTAGTCTTTCCACTAGAGTCTGTCCACTTTACTCTGTCCACTTTAGCCTTTCCACTATAGTCTCCACTTTATTCTGTCCACTACAGTCTTTCCACTATAGTCTTTCCACTATAGTCTGTCCGCTTTAGTCTTTCCACTTTAGTTTTTCCACTTTAGTCTGTCCACTTCAGTCCTTCCACTATAGTCTGTCCAGTTTAGTCTTTCAACTTTAGTCTTTCCACTATAGTCTCCACTTTATTATGTCCACTACAGTTTTTCCACTATAGTTTTTCCACTAAAGTCTATCCACTTTAGTCTTTCCACTATTCTCTGTCCACTTTAGTCTTTCCACTATAGTCTCCACTTTATTCTGTCCACTACAGTCTTTCCACTATAGTCTGTCCACTGTAGTCTTTCCACTTTAGTCTTTCCACTATAGTCTCCGATTTATTCTGTCCACTACAGGCTTTCCACTTTAGTCTTTCCACTATTCTCTGTCAACTTTAGTCGTTCCACTTTAGTCTTTCCACTATAGTCTCCACTTTATTCTGTCAACTACAGTCTTTCCACTATAGTCTGTCCACTTTAGTCTTTCCACTATTCTCTGTCCACTTTAGTCTTTCCACTATAGTCTTTCCAATATAGTCTGTCCACTTTAGTCTTTCCACTTTAGTCTTTCCACCTTAGTCTGTCCACTTTAGTCTTTCCACTACAGTCTTTCCACTATAGTCTTTCCACTATAGTCTGTCCACTTTAGTCTTTCCACTTTAATCTTTCCACTATAGTCTGTCCACTTTAGTCTTTCCACTTTAGTCTTTCCGCTTTAGTCTGTCCAGTTAGTCTTTCCACTATAGTCTTTCCACTATAGTCTGTCCACTTTAGTCTTTCCACTTTAGTCTTTCCACTTTAGTCTGTCCACTTTAGTCTTTCCACTATAGTCTGTCCACTTTAGTCTTTCCACTTTAGTGTTTCCGCTTTAGTCTGTCCAGTTAGTCTTTTCACTATAGTCTTTCCACTATAGTCTGTCCACTTTAGTCTTTCCACTTTAGTCTTTCCACTTTAGTCTGTCCACTTTAGTCTTTCCACTATAGTTTGTCCACTTTAGTCTTTCCACTTTAGTCTTTCCGCTTTAGTCTGTCCACTTAGTCTTTCCACTAGAGTCTGTCCACTTTAGTCTGTCCACTTTAGCCTTTCCACTATAGTCTCCACTTTATTCTGTCCACTACAGTCTTTCCACTATAGTCTTTCCACTATAGTCTGTCCGCTTTAGTCTTTCCACTTTAGTTTTTCCACTTTAGTCTGTCCACTTCAGTCCTTCCACTATAGTCTGTCCAGTTTAGTCTTTCAACTTTAGTCTTTCCACTATAGTCTCCACTTTATTATGTCCACTACAGTTTTGCCACTATAGTTTTTTCCACTAAAGTCTATCCACTTTAGTCTTTCCACTATTCTCTGTCCACTTTAGTCTTTCCACTATAGTCTCCACTTTATTCTGTCCACTACAGTCTTTCCACTATAGTCTTTCCACTATAGTCTGTCCACTGTAGTCTTTCCACTTTAGTCTTTCCACTATAGTCTCCGATTTATTCTGTCCACTACAGGCTTTCCACTTTAGTCTTTCCACTATTCTCTCTCAACTTTAGTCGTTCCACTTTAGTCTTTCCACTATAGTCTCCACTTTATTCTGTCAACTACAGTCTTTCCACTATAGTCTTTCCACTATAGTCTGTCCACTTTAGTCTTTCCACTATTCTCTGTCCACTTTAGTCTTTCCACTATAGTCTTTCCAATATAGTCTGTCCACTTTAGTCTTTCCACTTTAGTCTTTCCACCTTAGGTCTGTCCACTTTAGTCTTTCCACTATCTGTCCACTTTAGTCTTTCCACTATTCTCTGTCCACTTTAGTCTTTCCACTTTAGTCTTTCCACTTTAGTCTGTCCACTTTAGTCTTTCCACTATAGTCTGTCCACTTTAGTCTTTCCACTTTATTCTTTCCGCTTTAGTCTGTCCACTTAGTCTTTCCACTAGAGTCTGTCCACTTTAGTCTGTCCACTTAAGTCTTTCCACTATAGTCTCCACTTTATTCTGTCCACTACAGTCTTTCCACTATAGTCTTTCCACTATAGTCTGTCCACTTTAGTCTTTCCACTTTAGTTTTTCCACTTTAGTCTGTCCACTTTCCACTATCGTCTGTCCACTTTAGTCTTTCCACTATTCTCTGTCCACTCTAGTCTTTCCACTTTAGTCTTTCCACTATCGTCTCCACTTTATTCTGTCCACTACAGTCTTTCCACTATAGTCTTTCCACTATAGTCTGTCCACTGTAGTCTTTCCACTATAGTCTCCACTTTATTCTGTCCACTACAGTCTTTCCACTATAGTCTTTCCACTATAGTCTGTCCACTTTAGTCTTTCCACTATTCTCTCTCAACTTTAGTCGTTCCACTTTAGTCTTTCCACTATAGTCTCCACTTTATTCTGTCAACTACAGTCTTTCCACTACAGTCTTTCCACTATAGTCTGTCCACTTTAGTCTTTCCACTATTCTCTGTCCACTTTAGTCTTTCCACTATAGTCTTTCCAATATAGTCTGTCCACTTTAGTCTTTCCACTTTAGTCTTTCCACCTTAGTCTGTCCACTTTAGTCTTTCCACTATAATCTGTCCACTTTAGTCTTTCCACTATTCTCTGTCCACTTTAGTCTTTCCACTTTAGTCTTTCCACTTTAGTCTGTCCACTTTAGTCTTTCCACTATAGTCTGTCCACTTTAGTCTTTCCACTTTATTCTTTCCGCTTTAGTCTGTCCACTTAGTCTTTCCACTAGAGTCTGTCCACTTTAGTCTGTCCACTTAAGTCTTTCCACTATAGTCTCCACTTTATTCTGTCCACTACAGTCTTTCCACTATAGTCTTTCCACTATAGTCTGTCCACTTTAGTCTTTCCACTTTAGTTTTTCCACTTTAGTCTGTCCACTTTCCACTATCGTCTGTCCACTTTAGTCTTTCCACTATTCTCTGTCCACTCTAGTCTTTCCACTTTAGTCTTTCCACTATCGTCTCCACTTTATTCTGTCCACTACAGTCTTTCCACTATAGTCTTTCCACTATAGTCTGTCCACTGTAGTCTTTCCACTATAGTCTCCACTTTATTCTGTCCACTACAGTCTTTCCACTATAGTCTTTCCACTATAGTCTGTCCACTTTAGTCTTTCCACTATTCTCTGTCAACTTTAGTCTTTCCACTTTAGTCTTTCCACTATAGTCTCCACTTTATTCTGTCAACTACAGTCTTTCCACTATAGTCTTTCCACTATAGTCTGTCCACTTTAGTCTTTCCACTATTCTCTGTCAACTTTAGTCTTTCCACTATAGTCTTTCCAATATAGTCTGTCCACTTTAGTCTTTCCACTTTAGTCTTTCCACCTTAGTCTGTCCACTTTAGTCTTTCCACTATAGTCTGTCCACTTTCGTCTTTCCACTATTCTCTGTCCACTTTAGTCTTTCCACTTTAGTCTTTCCACTATAGTCTCCACTTTATTCTGTCCACTACAGTCTTTCCACTATAGTCTGTCCACTTTAGTCTTTCCACTTTAATCTTTCCACTATAGTCTGTCCACTTTAGTTTTTCCACTTTAGTCTTTCCGCTTTAGTCTGTCCAGTTAGTCTTTCCACTATAGTATTTCCACTATAGTCTGTCCACTTTAGTCTTTCCACTTTAGTCTTTCCACTTTAGTCTGTCCACTTTAGTCTTTCCACTATAGTCTGTCCACTTTAGTCTTTCCACTTTATTCTTTCCGCTTTAGTCTGTCCACTTAGTCTTTCCACTAGAGTCTGTCCACTTTAGTCTGTCCACTTTAGTCTTTCCACTATAGTCTCCACTTTATTCTGTCCACTACAGTCTTTCCACTATAGTCTTTCCACTATAGTCTGTCCACTTTAGTCTTTCCACTTTAGTTTTTCCACTTTAGTCTGTCCACTTCAGTCTTTCCACTATAGTCTGTCCAGTTTAGTCTTTCCACTTTAGTCTTTCCACTGTATTCTCCACTTTATGCTGTCCACTACAGTCTTTCCACTATAGTCTTTCCACTATAGTCTGTCCACTTTAGTCTTTCCACTTTAGTTTTTCCACTTTAGTCTGTCCACTTCAGTCTTTCCACTATACTCTGTCCAGTTTAGTCTTTCCACTTTAGTCTTTCCACTATAGTCTCCACTTTATTCTGTCCACTACAGTCTTTCCACTTTAGTTTTTCCACTTTAGTCTGTCCACTTCAGTCTTTCCACTATAGTCTGTCCAGTTTAGTCTTTCCACTTTAGTCTTTCCACTATAGTCTCCACTTTATTCTCTCCACTACAGTCTTTCCACTATAGTCTTTCCACTAAAGTCTATCCACTTTAGTCTTTCCACTATTCTCTATCCACTTTAGTCTTTCCACTATAGTCTCCACTTTATTCTGTCCACTACAGTCTTTCCACTTTAGTTTTTCCACTTTAGTCTGTCCACTTCAGTCTTTCCACTATAGTCTGTCCAGTTTAGTCTTTCCACTTTAGTCTTTCCACTATAGTCTCCACTTTATTCTGTCCACTACAGTCTTTTCACTAAAGTCTATCCACTTTAGTCTTTCCACTATTCTCTGTCCACTTTAGTCTTTCCACTATAGTCTCCACTTTATTCTGTCCACTACAGTCTTTCCACTATAGTCTTTCCACTATAGTCTGTCCAATATAGTCTGTCCACTTTAGTCTTTCCACTTTAGTCTTTCCACTATAGTCTCCACTTTATTCTGTCCACTATAGTCTTTCCACTATAGTCTTTCCACTATAGTCTGTCCTCTTTAGTCTATCCACTTTAGTCTGTCCACTTCAGTCTTTCCACTATAGTCTGTCCACTTTAGTCTTTCCACTTTTCTCTTTCCACTATAGTCTCCACTTTATTCTGTCCACTACAGTCTTTCCACTATAGTCTTTCCACGATAGTCTGTCCACTTTAGTCTTTCCACTTTAGTCTTTCCACTTTAGTCTGTCCACTTTAGTCTTTCCACTATACTCTGTCCACTTTAGTCTTTCCACTTTAGTGTTTCCGCTTTAGTCTGTCCAGTTAGTCTTTCCACTGTAGTCTTTCCACTATAGTCTGTCCACTTTAGTCTTTCCACTTTAGTCTTTCCACTTTAGTCTGTCCACTTTAGTCTTTCCACTATAGTTTGTCCACTTTAGTCTTTCCACTTTAGTCTTTCCGCTTTAGTCTGTCCACTTAGTCTTTCCACTAGAGTCTGTCCACTTTAGTCTGTCCACTTTAGCCTTTCCACTATAGTCTCCACTTTATTCTGTCCACTACAGTCTTTCCACTATAGTCTTTCCACTATAGTCTGTCCGCTTTAGTCTTTCCACTTTAGTTTTTCCACTTTAGTCTGTCCACTTTCCACTATCGTCTGTCCACTTTAGTCTTTCCACTATTCTCTGTCCACTCTAGTCTTTCCACTTTAGTCTTTCCACTATCGTCTCCACTTTATTCTGTCCACTACAGTCTTTCCACTATAGTCTTTCCACTATAGTCTGTCCACTGTAGTCTTTCCACTATAGTCTCCACTTTATTCTGTCCACTACAGTCTTTCCACTATAGTCTTTCCACTATAGTCTGTCCACTTTAGTCTTTCCACTATTCTCTGTCAACTTTAGTCTTTCCACTTTAGTCTTTCCACTATAGTCTCCACTTTATTCTGTCAACTACAGTCTTTCCACTATAGTCTTTCCACTATAGTCTGTCCACTTTAGTCTTTCCACTATTCTCTGTCAACTTTAGTCTTTCCACTATAGTCTTTCCAATATAGTCTGTCCACTTTAGTCTTTCCACTTTAGTCTTTCCACCTTAGTCTGTCCACTTTAGTCTTTCCACTATAGTCTGTCCACTTTCGTCTTTCCACTATTCTCTGTCCACTTTAGTCTTTCCACTTTAGTCTTTCCACTATAGTCTCCACTTTATTCTGTCCACTACAGTCTTTCCACTATAGTCTTTCCACTATAGTCTGTCCACTTTAGTCTTTCCACTTTAATCTTTCCACTATAGTCTGTCCACTTTAGTTTTTCCATTTTAGTCTTTCCGCTTTAGTCTGTCCAGTTAGTCTTTCCACTATAGTATTTCCACTATAGTCTGTCCACTTTAGTCTTTCCACTTTAGTCTTTCCACTTTAGTCTGTCCACTTTAGTCTTTCCACTATAGTCTGTCCACTTTAGTCTTTCCACTTTATTCTTTCCGCTTTAGTCTGTCCACTTAGTCTTTCCACTAGAGTCTGTCCACTTTAGTCTGTCCACTTTAGTCTTTCCACTATAGTCTCCACTTTATTCTGTCCACTACAGTCTTTCCACTATAGTCTTTCCACTATAGTCTGTCCACTTTAGTCTTTCCACTTTAGTTTTTCCACTTTAGTCTGTCCACTTCAGTCTTTCCACTATAGTCTGTCCAGTTTAGTCTTTCCACTTTAGTCTTTCCACTGTATTCTCCACTTTATGCTGTCCACTACAGTCTTTCCACTATAGTCTTTCCACTATAGTCTGTCCACTTTAGTCTTTCCACTTTAGTTTTTCCACTTTAGTCTGTCCACTTCAGTCTTTCCACTATACTCTGTCCAGTTTAGTGTTTCCACTATAGTCTCCACTTTATTCTGTCCACTACAGTCTTTCCACTTTAGTTTTTCCACTTTAGTCTGTCCACTTCAGTCTTTCCACTATAGTCTGTCCAGTTTAGTCTTTCCACTTTAGTCTTTCCACTATAGTCTCCACTTTATTCTCTCCACTACAGTCTTTCCACTATAGTCTTTCCACTAAAGTCTATCCACTTTAGTCTTTCCACTATTCTCTATCCACTTTAGTCTTTCCACTATAGTCTCCACTTTATTCTGTCCACTACAGTCTTTCCACTTTAGTTTTTCCACTTTAGTCTGTCCACTTCAGTCTTTCCACCATAGTCTGTCCAGTTTAGTCTTTCCACTTTAGTCTTTCCACTATAGTCTCCACTTTATTCTGTCCACTACAGTCTTTTCACTAAAGTCTATCCACTTTAGTCTTTCCACTATTCTCTGTCCACTTTAGTCTTTCCACTATAGTCTCCACTTTATTCTGTCCACTACAGTCTTTCCACTATAGTCTTTCCACTATAGTCTGTCCAATATAGTCTGTCCACTTTAGTCTTTCCACTATAGTCTCCACTTTATTCTGTCCACTATAGTCTTTCCACTATAGTCTTTCCACTATAGTCTGTCCTCTTTAGTCTATCCACTTTAGTCTGTCCACTTCAGTCTTTCCACTATAGTCTGTCCACTTTAGTCTTTCCACTTTTCTCTTTCCACTATAGTCTCCACTTTATTCTGTCCACTACAGTCTTTCCACTATAGTCTTTCCACGATAGTCTGTCCACTTTAGTCTTTCCACTTTAGTCTTTCCACTTTAGTCTGTCCACTTTAGTCTTTCCACTATACTCTGTCCACTTTAGTCTTTCCACTTTAGTGTTTCCGCTTTAGTCTGTCCAGTTAGTCTTTCCACTGTAGTCTTTCCACTATAGTCTGTCCACTTTAGTCTTTCCACTTTAGTCTTTCCACTTTAGTCTGTCCACTTTAGTCTTTCCACTATTGTTTGTCCACTTTAGTCTTTCCACTTTAGTCTTTCCGCTTTAGTCTGTCCACTTAGTCTTTCCACTAGAGTCTGTCCACTTTAGTCTGTCCACTTTAGCCTTTCCACTATAGTCTCCACTTTATTCTGTCCACTACAGTCTTTCCACTATAGTCTTTCCACTATAGTCTGTCCGCTTTAGTCTTTCCACTTTAGTTTTTCCACTTTAGTCTGTCCACTTCAGTCCTTCCACTATAGTCTGTCCAGTTTAGTCTTTCAACTTTAGTCTTTCCACTATAGTCTCCACTTTATTATGTCCACTACAGTTTTTCCACTATAGTTTTCCACTAAAGTCTATCCACTTTAGTCTTTCCACTATTCTCTGTCCACTTTAGTCTTTCCACTATAGTCTCCACTTTATTCTGTCCACTACAGTCTTTCCACTATAGTCTGTCCACTTTAGTCTTTCCACTATACTCTGTCCACTTTAGTCTTTCCACTTTAGTGTTTCCGCTTTAGTCTGTCCAGTTAGTCTTTCCACTGTAGTCTTTCCACTATAGTCTGTCCACTTTAGTCTTTCCACTTTAGTCTTTCCACTTTAGTCTGTCCACTTTAGTCTTTCCACTATAGTTTGTCCACTTTAGTCTTTCCACTTTAGTCTTTCCGCTTTAGTCTGTCCACTTAGTCTTTCCACTAGAGTCTGTCCACTTTAGTCTGTCCACTTTAGCCTTTCCACTATAGTCTCCACTTTATTCTGTCTACTACAGTCTTTCCACTATAGTCTTTCCACTATAGTCTGTCCGCTTTAGTCTTTCCACTTTAGTTTTTCCACTTTAGTCTGTCCACTTCAGTCCTTCCACTATAGTCTTTCCAGTTTAGTCTTTCAACTTTAGTCTTTCCACTATAGTCTCCACTTTATTATGTCCACTACAGGCTTTCCACTTTAGTCTTTCCACTATTCTCTGTCAACTTTAGTCGTTCCACTTTAGTCTTTCCACTACAGTCTCCACTTTATTCTGTCAACTACAGTCTTTCCACTATAGTCTTTCCACTATAGTCTGTCCACTTTAGTCTTTCCACTATTCTCTGTCCACTTTAGTCTTTCCACTATAGTCTTTCCAATATAGTCTGTCCACTTTAGTCTTTCCACTTTAGTCTTTCCACCTTAGTCTGTCCACTTTAGTCTTTCCACTACAGTCTTTCCACTATAGTCTTTCCACTATAGTCTGTCCACTTTAGTCTGTCCACTTTCGTCTTTCCACTATTCTCTGTCCACTTTAGTCTTTCCACTATAGTCTCCACTTTATTCTGTCCACTACAGTCTTTCCACTATAGTCTTTCCACTATAGTCTGTCCACTTTAGTCTTTCCACTTTAATCTTTCCACTATAGTCTGTCCACTTTAGTTTTTCCACTTTAGTCTTTCCGCTTTAGTCTGTCCAGTTAGTCTTTCCACTATAGTATTTCCACTATAGTCTGTCCACTTTAGTCTTTCCACTTTAGTCTTTCCACTTTAGTCTGTCCACTTTAGTCTTTCCACTATAGTCTGTCCACTTTAGTCTTTCCACTTTAGTCTTTCCGCTTTAGTCTGTCCACTTAGACTTTCCACTAGAGTCTGTCCACTTTATTCTGTCCACTATAGTCTTTCCACTATAGTCTGTCCTCTTTAGTCTTTCCACTTTAGTCTGTCCACTTCAGTCTTTCCACTATAGTCTGTCCACTTTATTCTTTCCACTTTACACTTTCCACTATAGTCTCCACTTTATTCTGTCCACTGCAGTCTTTCCACTATAGTCTTTCCACTATAGTCTGTCCACTTTAGTCTTTCCACTTTATTTTTTCCACTTTAGTCTGTCCACTTCAGTCTTTCCACTATAGTCCGTCCAGTTTAGTCTTTTCACTTTAGTCTTTCCACTATAGTCTCCACTTTCTTCTGTCCACTACAGTCTTTCCACTTTAGTTTTTCCACTTTAGTCTGTCCACTTCAGTCTTTCCACTATAGTCTGTCCAGTTTAGTATTTCCACTTTAGTCTTTCCACTATAGTTTCCACTTTATTCTGTCCACTACAGTCTTTCCACTAAAGTCTATCCACTTTAGTCTTTCCACTATTCTCTGTCCACTTTAGTCTTTCCACTATAGTCTCCACTTTATTCTGTCCACTACAGTCTTTCCACTATAGTCTTTCCACTATAGTCTGTCCACTATAGTCTGTCCACTTTTTTCTTTCCACTTTAGTCTTTCCACTATAGTGTCCACTTTATTCTGTCCACTATAGTCTTTCCACTATAGTCTGTCCTCTTTAGTCTTTCCACTTTAGTCTGTCCACTTCAGTCTTTCCACTATAGTCTGTCCACTTTATTCTTTCCACTTTACACTTTCCACTATAGTCTCCACTTTATTCTGTCCACTACAGTCTTTCTACTATAGTCTTTCCACTATAGTCTGTCCACTTTAGTCTTTCCACTTTAGTCTTTCCACTTTAGTCTGTCCACTTTAGTCTTTCCACTATAGTCTGTCCAATTTAGTCTTTCCACTTTAGTG
>JAUPMV010000230.1:0-40803 GCA_030848855.1 Branchinecta sandiegonensis | reverse complement strand
ATCACTTTCCACTTTCCCGCTGGACTGATCGCGAAAACGCATGGGAAGCTGAAATCGCCGAGAAAATGTTGAAATACAAACTTTTTCGAATAAATATGGTTCACTGGTTCTTTGATTCTCATATTCCGTCGAAGTCACCTTAATTACGATTGCCATTTTTTTTTAATTTATTAGTGACACTTGCACTGTTTTTTCTCCACACCTTTGAAATTCCCGCCGAAAGATTCAATCACTTTCCGGGAAAGATGCTTCGGTTTCCGAAGCGCGAAAACCGGGTTGGAAAGTTCGACAACTTTCCGAAGAAGCGCGAAAACCACTGGAAAGTGATTCCGACTTCGCTTTCCAGCTCGCGAAAACCCTCCTTAGAACAAGGGAGTAGGGTACTTTTGGGCCTTTATGGATAATGTGGAGAGCGCGTTTTTTAATTCTTTCAGTACGCGAATTTTAATGTGCAGTTAGACCAAAATGCCGCACTGTGCAAGCCTACTCCATTAATGGTCTTACGAGGTATAAATCCTGAAGATGTGAAGACTTAGGACATTATGTTTTGATAAAAGCTTTAACATGTATAGGCTTGAGTTTGCCTTACCGAGTATTTCTACTGTATTATCTTCCCTATCTAAAGTTTAAAGACAAAGCGATTATGAAAAAAGAGTGGATAAGTAGAACATCCACTCCCTACCCTTCAACCAGTGTTTTGCCGACACGTGAGATACAAAAATAGCTTTGTCCCCTCCTTTGTTTCCCTACGGAACAGAAATTAATAGGTTATTATTTTACCCCTCGTTGTCTATTTCCCGAATCGTTACTTTTTATATTGTTTGTTCTCAGTATTTTATATGAAATTTGACCACTATCTAGTATATGTTGACAATTTTGGTTAGTTTTTAATGTATGCTGACTTTACCACCTGCTATTCGGCTAGTCCGTAATTGGTGTTGAAATAAAACTGAATTGAATTGACAAGTACCGTTCCAAAACCCTAACCCTGTTCACTTTCAGTCGCCACTCGCCAGGATCAGCATTAGTGCTTCATCTACCCCCTCCCTTGACCGCGCGTCGCTAAACCCCTCGTACAACATGAATGGACTGCCCGATTCTAAAGGTCCATCTCCCATACCGCAACCCGCCGGCAGTCCCCCGAAATCTGTGACATCCGACCAGTTCAATGCCATGATCCCCTCACACTTCTTGGCTCCAAGTGTTGAAGACCCCAACGGTAGAAGTGTAACAGTGACCGTAAAGAACACGGATCCGAACTCCACTGCGCTAGCCTTCCCACCTCCTCCTACGCAGCTTGGAAAAGTTACAGAGACGATTACTAAGAGTACGTTAACAGAGCAGATCGTAACGCGAGTTACCAACAATCGAACGGCGCAGCCACCAGTCATAATCGAGGTAAGCTGGCCTATTCTCTCCCGAGTTTGTGAATCTTGATGGTATTGCTGTAAGACCTTCGACCGAACTGATATACCTTAGCCTTCCAATTGGCCCGTCTCTATACGCAACTCGTAAGCTGATTATTGCTCCCAGTGATAAGGAGCTTAATTTAATTCAATTTAGTTTATTCATTAAAAATCTTGAAACGGCGGTAAGCCGACTAGTTGATTTTACGTCAACATTCCGAATCGTCAACATTCCGTGGAGCCTACGCATCACTTGCTCCGTCGCGAGTGAAGATGTCTGAAAATCTCCTTGCAACGCTTTACAACGCAGTGGATCTGCATCATTTACTGTTTATGGCTCCATTCTGGGATCTTTTAAACGCAACGGATAAGAAAGAGTTAAGAAAGCTGGTTGCTAAATTTCTTCTTCAACTTCCCAGTTGGTCCCGCAACCGGTACTTGGTTCAGAAGTACTCTGTCGCAGATTCAGTGCTAAGTGTTGATAATCTGGTCGCGAAACTTAATAATAAGGATGTTGTACATCCCTGGATGGGTATTCCTCTTTTGATAATAGTTGTTTGATTTTGTATCTAGGTTAATGTTGTTTTGTTTTTGTAGTCGTTGTTTTTCTTTTTTTCACATACTCAGTCTTTTTCCTCCTTTGGTTCTGTTAATTGAAAAGACAGCTTATTTTTACGTCTGATATTTGACTACACTGAAATATTTTGACTCATCAGATTTGCATTTCCAATTTATTATGCCACTGGCATGTCTGATGCTTTTGAGAAACTCCAGGTTTATTCATATTTGCTATTAAAATTGTACCTTACCTTACCTTACCTTAATGGGAATAAAATATTTCACTCATTCATTTCGTGTGACAGAACTTCAGTTGCTTAGTCATGGAGGGGCGGGAGAAAGTAAAAAAAAAAAGCCTTTCGCATGTAAACTGGTAGTGTTCGCCTAGCGCAGGTGCCCATCTCCTGATACTCCACCCTCTGCCGGGATGTGATGTGTGGTTGGGCAATGCATCCCAAACCACTCCTGCTTTTCACTAGATTTCTCCAGGTACCCGTTGGAAGCTTGGTGGACTTTTGGCTTGTCTTATGGGGAAACGCCACTAACCCTCGCCGTAAACCAAGTAGTCCGCACCACCGAGCCTCGAACCAGCGACCCTTCGCTTGGGACTCCGGTGGGCCAACCCGTTCGGCCTCGGACGGAGAAAGTCCAATAAACAAACAATTATGGAAAGCCTAGGCCAGCGAATCTGTGGTAACGTTTTGAATACATACGATTTGGTCGGCTTCAGGAGATCCAGGTCCTTAGAAACCAAAACAATAATAAAAACCGATGGCTCTTAAAGTTGTAGCAAAGAAACAGCAGCTTCTGGGACCGGAGAAATTTGGATAATACATTAGTGAGCGAAAGCCGGGGCATCTAAGAAAGCCAAGTGTTAAAACATCCAAAAGTTGGCGATAGTATTTAAATTAAGTTTTCTTCGCAAAAAAAATCTTGAATGTATTAAACGAGCACTTACAGGAATAATTCCGAATTGTCGTTTGTTTACAGGTTACAACACCCGTCACTTTCTTATTTCTCAAATTAGGGACACATGACCTGTGACAGGTCTCTTATGTGTCTCCTTTCACGAAGTGGTTGCTAGTCAATTGACAAAGTTTAACGTAAACTTAACACTTGAAACAGTTTTCAGTTTCGCGTTTGTGAAAAGTCAATAAGAGTTTCGAAGCATTAAACACGATAGTTGCGTTTTTGCAGACACCATGGTATATGTTACCACGGTAACTGAATCTGCAATTAGTCATTTTTGCAGTTACCGTGGTATCTGTTACACGGTTGCTTTGCAAAAACGACTATTGCCGACATTGCACTTTTCGGAGTCATCCCAAAAGAAAAACGGATATCCAGTTACATCACTAAGTGCTGAACTTCTTTTTCACCAATTTGACAAAATTTGATGAAAGTGAGATGACTTTCCAGATACCACGATCAGTTGCCACGGTCGGACCGTGGTATCTGATATCAGATACCACGGTAACTGCAAAAACTCCTTTTGACCGTGGTATAAGATACCACGATAACTGCGAAAACGACTTTAGACGGTGGTATCAGATACCATGGTGTCTGCAAAAACGCAACTGATGATGGGTATCCTTGATATGTGTTATCGTCTGGCGTTGCAATCTAGAAAGTTTGACTGGAAATAAGGGTTACCAAATCTGTGAACAGCGTTTACTGGGTATCAAGAGCGTGTTCCACCCTTCTAACAATAGTAATTATTAGTTACTATTTTCGTTCCAACCTCGTGAAAAGTTACTACGCTAACCGTTTCAACCTTCTCGAAATACTAACTATTTGCCTACCATGCTCGGGAGCGTAGTAAGCGTGGTAACTATGCACCTCGGTAACGTGATTGGCCGGGTTAGCCCGTGACACGATATTTTGCTGATAATAGAAAAATGCGTTCAAGCCTTGACACCAAAAAGCCAGGATTCGTGACTTCATGCGTAGTAACTACGGTACGTAGGGTGGAACACGCTCCAAGTCTTGTTCTTATTTATCCCCTTTTCAGGATGTCGTATTGGAGAAGAAAGGTGGCCCCCTCGGTCTAAGCATAATTGGCGGAACCGACCACGCTTGCGTTCCTTTTGGCAGGGACGAACCAGGAGTGTTTATTTCCAAGGTCATTCCAGACGGATTGGCCGCTCGAACGAACCGGCTTCGCATCGGCGATAGGATCTTAAAGGTCAATGGAAAGGACGTCACCAAGGTCACCCACCAAGAGGTTGTTATGACCCTGCTTGACCCAGCACCGGAGATAGTTATAACGGTGCAACACGACTCCCCACCTAGCGGTTTACTGGTAAGTTATTAAGTAAATATCTCCCGTCGGATTTCAAGGTCGATTCCAATCACCGTTCGACCCTGATGCTACAGTACGTCAGCCGTCGAGGTCAGAATCTGTATCAGTTTGAAAATAGGTCAGACTTCAGTCAAGCTTAGTTTTTGGGATCCCGAAACGTAAGTGGAGGGATACCTCTGACATCGCAAAAGTTGTCCGTCCGTCCGTCTCTCTCCGTCCGTCTGTCAGCACGATAACTCTTGGGGGGGAATGAGATATTTTGATTGAACTTGGTGTGAGGATTCTTTGGGTCAAGGATAAGGTCAAGCTCGTAGATGGGCTCTGTAGCCCTACATTTAGGGGGTGGGGGAGTGGAGTCAGTGAAGGGGCAAACAAAATATTTTGAAACAGCTAATGAGATAGTCGGTTAAGGGGTAAAGAGACATGCTGAACGCAATTATTAAAACCATTTTCTCACCAGACAAGTAGTTAGTCCGGAATCCGGCAAAAACCGGAAAGTTGGTTAAAAGTAAAAGTTTCATTTGAAGTTGATCAAATGTTCGATTTAGGTGTAAGAAGACATGCTGAACACTTATGTGAAAAGCATGTTCTATCCAGACAACTAGTTCGCCCGGAATCTGGCCGTGAGGAATCTGGTGTGAGGATTCTTTGGGTCAAGGATAAGGTCAAGTTCGTAGATGGGCTCTGTAGCCCTACATTTAGGGGGTGGGGGAGTGGAGTCAGTGAAGGGGCAAACAAAATATTTTGAAACAGCTAATGAGATAGTCGGTTAAGGGGTAAAGAGACATGCTGAACGCAATTATTAAAACCATTTTCTCACCAGACAAGTAGTTAGTCCGGAATCCGGCAAAAACCGGAAAGTTGGTTAAAAGTAAAAGTTTCATTTGAAGTTGATCAAATGTTCGATTTAGGTGTAAGAAGACATGCTGAACACTTATGTGAAAAGCATGTTCTATCCAGACAACTAGTTCGCCCGGAATCTGGCCAAAACCGGAAAATTTTTTAGAAGCAAAGTTTTATTTGGAAGTTGATTAGATGACAGATTTAGGGTTAAGAAGAGACGCTGTGTCTGTATATGACAATCATTTTTTTTTCCGGACATAAGATTCGTCCGGAATCCCGTTGTAACCGGAATTTGTTTGTAAGTTAAAGTTTTATTTGAAGTTGATTAGATGTTCTTTATAGAGGTAAGGATATACGCTGAATTAATTGCTGGACAATTAGTTCGCTCAGAATTTGGCCGAAAGCGGAAATTTGGTTGAAGCAAAGCAGGAAGTTTCGGTCAGTATCGTCAAAATAGATATGGCTTATAGAGGCATATCTGATGATTAGCCTGGGGAAAACTGGATCTGGCTAATTTAAGACAAGACCCAATTGTCTGGATCAAATATTAGATTTTTTGGGATCGCATCGGAACCTTTGGTCTTGTTTATATACCCTTTCTGTTTCGTAGCGCTCGGGAACGGAAATTGGGATAGAAGTATACTAGAAAAGTGAACGAAATCTGTATTGGGAAGATGAACTTTGCACTATTTTTGTGTATCAGTTTAAAGTGCCAACTGGTTCAACAGAATCTTTAGTCAGGACCTTCATCGTATAGACGAATAGCACTGATCTGGCTCTCGAAGTTGGCGAGCAAAAAGAGAAAAAAATTGGCGACAGTAATGCAGCGTTTACAAGTACAGAAAAACTTGAAGTCTTGGCGACAAGATTATATTTGCACGCAGAGGGAAAAATTAATTCTTTACACCAGAAAATCTGACAAAAATAAATTCACTAGCCAACAAAAAAAACGTTTCGATAGCATTTATGACATCAGTACTGATGACTGCTGCTTTCAAAAGCTAGCTAGACTTTTTTTTGTCTTTTTACCAGCACTGCCGACGAGGTTCCTTTCAAGTAGACCGGGATTCCTTTTATCACGAAAAGAATTCTCATCCTGCTATAGACACTTTTGTTTCTCATCTTCACGAACGGAATCCTTTCAAGTCGACCGGAATTCCTTTCTACTCGACGAGATTTCTTGTTAACGCTACATAAGCTGCGTAATAGAACATGTGTCACTTGTGAAATCTAACTTGAAAGTCCAATAGATGGACCTACCGGGCTTATGGGCTCAGAGGGCGTCATCCTGTCTTTTATGCAGTCCGAGTTTCGGTTTCCCTCGCTGCGCTGTCCAATCTTGTAAGCGAATGATCTTAGCGGTAAAAATTGTTGGACGTTTAATTCTCTGAATTATTGACGCCGAAGTATGTTGTTAAAAAGGATGCTTTCGAACGATGAATTGGCTTTTGATTTATCTATTAGCTTCGGTCATCAGTGTCGTTTTAAGCTAAGTGCACACACAGTCCGGTAAAATTCCGCATGCGAAAACGCGCATACGAAATTCGCGTCACGATGCCCGACAGGTTTTTCAGATAAAACGAAATTCAGACGTGAAACTTGGCCCCAGGTTTGAAAAATCCACTGCTTAGCCTACAGTCAGATGATGCTGATTGATTGCCGAATGAATGAATGCAGCTGACATTAAATAGGTCGTATAAACAGTTGAAATTTCAAACACAGCTTCTAATTTTTCAGTTCTCAGGGCACAATTTCGCATGCGTTTAAAATTCGCTCCGGTAAAAGTAGAATATTTTCTACTCAAATCGGAACGAAATTATCGGACCGAATCCGCATGCGATGTGTCAAAATTCTGGAGAGGAGAAGGAAATTCGCACCGGCTTGCGAAATTCGGACTGTGTGTGCACGCTACTTTACACGTTTTGCGAGGTCTCGAATTTTTAAAATCTGGTTTCAGGAGCTGACCATTCATCGCCGTGAGAACGAGAAACTGGGTATGAACATCAAAGGTGGGTTACGAGGTCAGCCTGGGAATCCACTGGATCCGCTGGACGAAGGAGTTTTTATTTCCAAAATATCGTCTGGAGGAGCAGGGGAACGTGACGGACGATTAAAGGTAACGGTTATGAATGATCTGTGGACAGTATGTGTTATCTGCCGTGTCTGGTAGGTGCAATCATAGTAGTCGTTTTAGTGAAGATAGGATTAATGTGTGAAGTTGCGTTGTATCGTCAATTTTCCTTTCAGCTACTAAAAGGTGTCGTCAGTCCAGTTCCATTTCCCTTAAGACGTTCTGGAACCAAGTCAGATCAAGGGAGGGGGCAAAGGAATCAGACGTTTATCGTTAATTTTCCTTTCAGCTATTCAAAGGTGTCGTCTGTCCAGTTCTCTTTCCCTTAAGACGTTCTGGGATCAAGTTGGAAATAATGCTGATCCAGGGAAAGGGGCAAAGGACTCAGACGCATTTCAGAGTGTACAAAAATCAAATTTTTCTGAATTTTACTGCTAGTTTAATTTTAGCGCTTCTTCGAAACGCATCCACTCTTCATTACCGGAACAGGACATTGTGAGGTTATAAGAGATAGAGAAAGATCGGTATATTTAGAAACTATCGTAGCATAACTGAATCCAGTTTCTTACAAATTATAAATAACAAACGTATAAATAACAAACACACACTATGATTCAGCATTGAACACCGAAGTAAAAAAAAAGGCACAAACGAGTTCCCGTAACGATTAGTGCGGACTTTATGGATGGTCTGAGTCCTGGATAGCAGCATAATACGGAAACAACATACACAGAACCTGAAGGTTTTCTACACTGTAAAAAGTCTATCCTACATGGGACTTTAGTGGCTGCACATCACTGAATTCGGCGATTTTTATTGCGAATTTGGAGAGTTAATAAAGGTTAACTTCAGACATCAAGGTTGGTATCGGAAAATAACACCGAGACGGTCATTGAAAATAACCTATCTGAGCCGAAGTTGAGGTTGATATTTTTAATTGGCCATCGAGGTTGTCATTCAGATATCAACCGAGATGGAGGTGTGTTAACTGTTATAACTTTTTCGAACAGAAATCATCTCTGGAGGACGATATGACTTATAACATCCTCTCTGGAGGCTGGTATGACTTATAACATCCTCTCTGGAGGCTGATATGACTTATAACATCCTCTCTGGAGGCTGATATGACTTATAACATCCTCTCTGGAGGCTGATATGACGTATAACATCCTCTCTGGAGGCTGATGTAATGTAATGTAATGTAATGTTTATTTATGACCCATCGTACAAGAAAGAGAAAATGATGGAGTATAAGAAGAAAAATAGAAGAAACACACAAAAAAAACAAATCACACAACAAAGAAAAACAAAAGGCAAATCACAAGGAGAAAATCACACTTATAATTCAAAAAATATCAGAAAACAACCCCTTGCCACTCATGGCCGCTCTGTTTGCATTTTAGTCGTTGACAAAGCTCGTCAAGTTTAAGAATCGGGTCAACGATACCATATTTTTTCATCATGTAGGTGTTGCGCGTCCAAGGAGGAAAGCGAAGAAGATATTTTGCAAATTTGAAGTAAATCCGTTTAATTTTTAGTCGGTCCGTGTCATTTAAAGTTTCAGAAAAAGGAGCTATATAAAGAACATGGGGAAGCGCAACACTGTTATATAATTTTGCTAAGAGGTAACGGTTTAGGTGGAACTGGGTTGAAACGGTTTGCCCATAAGATCGACGAATTTTGCTTTCCATGTTCTCAATAATCAAAGCTTTAGTTTGTTTCAGAGTCTTGCCAATCGGAATACCAAGGTACATCAGTTTATCACTCGGCTTTATTATAACATTATCTAAAGCTATATTAACAACAGAAAAATCACTATTATCATTAAAAAGCAGCACTTCACATTTTGATGTATTCATAGACAAACCTATTCCCTGATAATTTTGCGAAATATCCTGGAAACAATTTTCAAGGCTAGAAACAGTTCTACTTATGTTTAAAACATCGTCAGCATAACACAGGATAGATAGATCCAGTCCTTTATGAATACAACACGATGGAAGGTCTGATTGGGCAGATACCGTAGCGTTGTTATAAATAACAGGTGAAGTGATAGCACCCTGCTTAACCCCAATCCGGACTGGCAATTCATCAGACAGTACGGTCTTCCCCGGGATTCTTATTTTTGCCTTCATGTGACGGTACATATTCATCAACGGTCTAACAATTGCAGGTGAAACACCTCGCTCAAGTAGTTCAAGCATTGCTTGTGGATGTAGAAGCGAGTCGAAAGCTTTACTTACATCATAAGTACCAATTGCGAGCGGCTGTTTTGTGAGGTCAGCGTCGTGTAAAATACCAGATAAGCATTTCAACGCGTGAAAGCAGCCAAGCTTTGGCTGAAAACCAAATTGAAAAGGTGGCATGTAACAAATGGACCGTAGGCTATCAATTATCAAAAGTTCAAATATTTTTGCAAACTTATAACTTATAACATCTTATAACATCCTCTCTGGAGGCTGATATGACTTATATCATCCTCCCATATCTACCGCTTACTTTCTGTGTGAAGATTATCGTAAAATAACTGACCGTGGGTCATAGGAGGATATGCATTACATACCTGTTCGAAGAAAGTTATAATTCAATACAGGATTAAAACGCTAGAGCTAGTATTTTGCATTCTAGCGTTTTAATCCTGTATCGGATTTGACTGTCCGAACTCGGATTTTAACTCTCCGAATTTGGAATAAAAATCACCGAATTCGATGATGTGCAACCACTAAAGCCCGATGTAGGAGAGACTTTTTACAATGTAGCTGGTCAAATCTAACAAAGAGATGATTTCCGGTATGTGCGTATATTAGGTCAGAAGATGGCAACATTAACATTCCGGACCTCAGTTACGTGAGGCCGGAGTCCTATACTCGCGGATTGACTTTAAGACGACAGAGCTCAGCTCTAGTTTAATGTCATTTTTATTACATTTTGTTAGGTTTATTGTAGATTTATAGGGTACGTAGCTGTTGTCATTGAAATTGATAACAAGCACTGAATGTTCGAATTTTTATTCTCCAGAGTGCTTGTTTTGAAGTTTAACTGAAAAGCCCACTGAATTATTTGGATTCTGCAAAGTGATTTTTTATTTTCCACTATCTGCTCTAGCTATAACGTTCAGAAAATCTGCTGCCGTTCCCACAGCGTAAATTCTACTATGACGCGAGAAATTTAATCTCAATACAAACGCGGCTTTTAAGTGGGCAGTGGTGAGATTGGTGAAGATTGCTCAGTGCGTGAACAAAAATCATAAATCTTTCTCGTAAGGCATACAACAAAAATACAAGCGCAAAGAGGTACCACAAATCACACGGAAATTCCACTATTTGAAAATCGAGTATTCGCGAACAGCGGAACAACGAAGTAACGCATTTTCAGCGGGTCTTCAAGCCAATTTAAATGAATAAGTATTGGGTAACTAGATTGTCATGTCCCAGCCCTTTTCGGGTAAACTCTAATGTATTCGTAGCTTAGTGTCATAAATTAAAAACTTGAGCTTGAACTCGGAACTTATAATACTATTATGTAGTAGAACTCGCCATTTTCACAAATGTTGAGAATATTAGCCTGGCATATATTATCAGTTGAAAAACGGCATCATATGATACGGCCCTGTTTGTAGTGTTGCATATGGTTTTCCTAATGCCAGGTACATTTGTAGACTGGCATGAGAATCATCGAAGTCAATGGAAATACACTCCTTGGGGCCTCACACCAGGAAGCAGTGACAGCTTTACGCAATGCCGGTGACAAAATCAGAATCTTAGTCTGCGACGGCTACGACCAGAGCGTAGTCGAGAAATTGCAAGACGAAGGCCGACTTCCTAGACCGCAGATGAGTTTCGACAGGGATGATGACCGAGCCATGTCTCCCACTGTGAGTTCGACGTTCTTTCCACTTTAAACCGGCGCAACGCTTATATATAGTCCAATGCTGTCCTGAACGATGGTAGCTGTCCCGAACGACGGTAGCCTATAATGGTTACGCGAATGCTGGGGTATACAAACCTACAGTTAAAAACAAACAAAAATAAAACAGAATTCACTGTTTCATTTCTTATTTGGAGGGTAAATTTTCTTTTCTGGGAGAACAGTCTTCGGCAACAATATCTCACCCTGAGGCCTGTCCACATCTTGGGGTAGACCCTAGCTTTCCTGACTCCTGAGGCTGTGTTTTTTCAAGGCTCTGCGTTTTTATGGCACTTGCCTTTCGGCCAAGTATGGTGATCGCAGTTTATGTCCGTCCGTCGGTCTGTCCAGGTTTTGCTAGTTCGGGCACTTCCAGGTAAGCTAGGACGATGAAACTTGGCAGGCATAGCAGGAACCCGACTAGATTAACTTAGCAATAGTCACTTCCCCGATCAAACCATCTGGGGGGGGGGGGGAGGGAGGGGGAATCCGGAAAGATGGGGGTATGTATAACTTTCTAATAGGTGATCGGAACCCAATGAAACTTGATATTTGAAAAGACCTCGTTTCTTAGACGAACCACTTCATATCCGGACCGGATCCGGTGACTTTGGGGGTAGTTGGAGGGGGGAACCAGAAATCTTGGGAAACGGATGGAGTGTAGGGATCGGGATGAAATTGGGTGGGGAGGACAAGCACAAGTCATGGCTATTGACATAACCGGACCGGATTCTGGCACTGTGGGGGGGGGGTCCAGAATTCCCGCGAGTTCGGTACTTCCTGATGTACTAGGGGACAATGAAACTTGGCAGGCATATTACGGACCCGAACAGACTGATTTGAGAATATTCATTTCCCCGTTCCGATCACCATGGGGAGAGTGGATAGATGGGAAATCCGGAATCTAGTGGCAGGAATAACTTATGAACGGTGATCGGGTCTGAATGAAACGTATCAAGTGGAAAGAGCTTTCACTCACATATTGATATAAATTCTGGACTGAATCCGATACTTGTGGGGGGAGTTGGAGGGTTGCACCGGAAATCTCGTGAAACGCTAAGATTTGATGGGATGGAATTTGATGGGGAGAAGAATCATAGGCCCTAGATACGTTCTTGATAAAACCAGGTCGGAGCTCTTTGGGGGGTGTTGGAGCCAGCTGGAGGGGGGTTTCCTGCAATTCCGATGATCGTGAGTTATGATACTTCCAGATGTGCTAAGCAGATGTGGGCGAATTCGATCATGAAAGGATTCAAATCCGAATCCAGATTCCGATTCCGAATTCGAATCCGACCTTAAAGGACCCCTCTTGCGTATTCTGTCTTTTATAATATACCTAGCTTCTTATAAAATTATAAGCTTCTAAAATCCCTACCTTTCTCCATTGTTTCGTTTTGTTTCTATGAATTTTTAGCGCTTTTTCCGGCATGCAGAGTTTTGCCCGTTACGCAACTCAAAGTTTGCCCGAGTCTTCAATGTCCGCTGAGAACTCTTTTACACACAAGGATATGAGAATCGTCTGTTTTTGACTTCTCTTATTTGCTTAGTTTCTCACTTTTTAACCACGGCGCGTTCAGTTTTCAAATATTTTGCGCACCAGCCGCCGCGTCGGAGAGCAGGAAGGCTGGATTGAATCGACAAGCGCTAACAAGAAAATCGCTAAATTCAGGTGGAAAGTAATGGTATTTGCGAAAAACGTTCTTGTGATCCAGTTCATAGTGAAAACATCATTTCTAGTAAGATTTGTGCTTTAACAAAACCAAATCATGTACATAGGTTACAGTTTAAACATCAGAGGTGACAAAAAAGCACTGATGCCTAATGCAAATGAGACGGTTAATGTAAGCGATTCAAACCATATTTCTAGGTTTTATGTGTGCTTTTTGTAGTATGGGCTTCCTCTGAGCAACCCATAATGAATTTTGGACTAGTTAAGCACAATACCTTAAGCACAGTGTGTAAAAATTGGGAGGAAAAGATTAGCAATTTCAACGGATTCGTAAGATTCAGGATTTGGAATCCGAGTCCGAATCCAGCCTGACCAGCAGAAGATTCGAATCCGGCCAAAAGGACGAATCCTGGGTTTGGATCTGGAGTCAGATTCGCCCATCTCTGGTGCTAAGGACGTTGAAACATGGCAGGCATATTAGTGACCCGACCAAATAGACTTAAAGGGTCCTTCGCACTATTAACTATTCAACTATCAGTATTTCAAAATACTTGAATACTTTTAAACTAGTCTGTGCTTCCAACAAATAACCCACGGTTTTGAATGTTTAAGCCTTTTCAGAGACCCGTTGACATAAAGCGAAAACAGGGGAAAATTTACATAACGTGTTTTTCTGATGGAAAAACTTGTCGCAGACAACCGTCGACAACGTGATACACACAGAAGGTAGCAACATATTGCAAGTGAGAAAAGCAGCCTGGTTTTGTTAGAGGGGTTAGAATGTACCGTACGAAATTGGGGTCTCCGGGTTCAGAAATATATGGAGTGATTATGGAAGTAGATGCGTTATAATTATAGGTAAGACAGGTCCTTTAAGGATCCGACACAATGCCATAGGAAAACTTCCGTTCCTGGATCCGACCATTGTTGGGGTAGCTGAGAAGATGGGTAATCATGAAATTACTGACTTCCATAGGTTGCGAACGGGTGATACGATTCGAGTCAAACTTTATGGGCGATAAAAACTGATGGTCTAGGTATGCAAAACATGTGTCCGAACCACATGCGGCCGTGGTTGGGCAGTTGGAGGGGGGGGGGGACTTCATGCCATGCAGAAAAAAACAAAAGAATGGACCAAATGTGATGCATGTTGGACAGTACTGAGTTTATGCGGCCTATATTTGTTATTTGGCGTTCGGACCGGATCTAGCCACGAGAGGAGATGTCAGGGATGCGACTTTTATGTGTCCGAGTCGTATTCGGCCACTGTGGGGGGAGTTGGAGGGGGAGTCCGGAAAACAAGTGGAGTGATTTGAATGAGATTCTGAAAGTACAGAGGTCATATGCCGTAGATGACATATTTTTGAGTCCGGACCGGCAGATTCGAGTGAGACTTGATAAGTAAGATAAGATGCTTCTTCTGATCCATTTATGTGTCCGAACCAGATTCGGCCGCGGTAGATGGGGTCGGAGGGAGAGGGGAGGGGTACCGAATATAGTGCGGCACGTCTAGGGATCAAACGAGTGGATCTGAACCTGGTAGGTAGGAAATTCGTTTGCTGTAGATGATTCGAGGCGATGCCAGAAATCCTCAGACACGAGTGAAACTAGATATCCTATTTCTATTTCCGGACCTAAGGGGGTATTTTGCGACCTTTTCGTCTACTTTCTTGCATCACCTACTCGTAAGAAGTGCCATATGGGCTCGTACTTGTTATATTATCTTGTTGCTTTTGCACATCTCTTCTGGGTCTATGTCTTCGTCTAACTAAAGGATTTAGCTTGGCATTCTCCGTGAACCTCTGGACGAATATTCTTTCTCGCCTGTGATCTTTTCTTCTGCAACATTTCATATTTGATTACCCAAGTTTGCCTTTTATCCCACCTTCGCCAGTGTTATATTTCACATTGTGTCTTGCACGGTCAAGGGCCTGCATGTCAACCTTCAACTTCCTCTCTTTCCTGGCAGGCCTTGACTGCGAACACTGTTGTCATGTCCCAGGATCAAAAGTTAGTGCCTACTGAACAGAAAGAAACATCAGTAAAGGTGATGGGAGCCGTCAGAGCCGCCGAGGCTCTTGTTCCGAAATCCCCCGGTCCCAACCGGCCCGAGTGCAAAACGACAACGATTGTTATGTCAAAGCACACATTAGCACCCCAACAAGCAAGCACGGTAAGTGTTTTGACTTTCCTTCTGCATTGGCTTTCATTGTGTCATTACGCTACGTGGGTGTAACCCTTCAAGACTCCTGGCATTGTCACGGTCAGTATTCCCACTACCTTGAGGGTGTCCCGGTTCAGCGGGACCTCGCGCGAATAATAGATACCACGTGCTGAGACTCATTAAAGGGTTTTCTCAGCTTGAGGGTAGTCCTTGAAGAAAATGCCAGGATCTCAAGCCTGAGTTGCGTTTTATTTGAAGTTCATAGTACAGCGGACTGTTCGTTGTCGTTTTATTCGCCAGCGGGCCGTACGCTGGGAAGGCGCAGGGTGCCCGAAGTCGTTTTATTTGCCAGCGGGCCGCCCGCTGAGTGCCAGCGGACCCGCTAGTTTGTACGCTGGGTGAGGCAGGGAACTCTTCAGCGTACCTTCTAACGTAGTCCGCTAGGAATAAAACGCAAACTTACAGTTCGCTGTCCGCTCCCGCTGTACTATGAGCTTTAAATTAAACGCAACTCTGGTGTCCGTGTTTTGCTGTGTTCGAATTCACCCTGCTTCACCGTGCTAGTGTGGTTATGGTTGGTGTCACCAAGTGCAGTGGTCTTCGTGCTTAAAGTAGATCATAGGCGAATACTGCAGATTCTTTAAAGAACATATAATCCAACTAGGAGAGCAACTTTCTTCCCTATTGTAAGCAAAAATATCCTAGAAAACCTGGATCGAAGCTCGAATGCCCTGGCGTTGTTGTTCCAATCTCTTGTCTAGTAGTTTGGATTGAATACCACCCGGTAACTGCGGAAGATTCTTAGACATCGGATCAAGCTGATGTGGTCCTTCATTTTCATAGGCTTAATTCATGTAGCTCCTGTACACCGAATTTACTTCCATTGGAACTTTGCTACTTTAGTAAACACGTTTCCGGTGAAGTGTTCTTTGCATCTTCTAGTTAGGTGACCTTCCTCACAGGCCCGTATCCAGGAATTTTTTTCGGGGGGGGGGGGGGGGGGGTTGCCTGCAGGTCGGACAAAAAAGTACAAAAAAGACATAGATCAGAGGGAAAAGCCTATAAAAATGACTATTTTTGTATGTTTCGGGGGGGGGGGGCAACACCCCCCCTAGATACGGCCTTGCTTCCTCATGACATCTTAGCTTGAAGTTTCCTCCGGGTTGGTTAGTGGAAGCAGCTACTCCTTTAAAAGAACGTTCCGCCTGCGAATTGATACTCGTACCAATTCGGCGGTTATCTCTTAACCATATGCTAACGTTTAACGCTAACAACAAAAGTGTCATTAGCGTGACTGTTCTAGTTGAAAGATGCCAAAAACTATGTCTAGGATATCTACACTAAAGTAACCCAAATGATCTGTTGAAAACCCGTTAAGCTGGAAGCATGTGTTTTAGTTCGTGGCAACAAGAAGAAATAATCAGATAGAACTTCTGTCCCATGCAGCGTCTATGAATAGCCCGACAAAACTGAGCGGACCTAGAGGTATTTACTCTAGCTTTGAGCTAATGTGTATACCCGTTTACTCATCTTCCGTCTTCACCGTTGCTCATCGCAGAAAAAAATAGTGCAGGAGGCGTACTCCGCGCACTGACCCGCTCTGGAGCGCGTCCATAGAGCCAATCAGCTTTTACGTCTACTTTTCCTCACGGTGGGTTTACAGCGATTTAGCTATTTGTAGAGGTAATGAAATGGGATCTGGTGCGAAGCTATTAACCTCCGCTCGTTCGTAGCGGACTTGGTGTGGGGAAATATTTGACTTCGCATAGTCATATTACAGAGATAGGGAAACGGAAGTTCTGTCAGATTATTTGTTCTTGGTGGTACTGCGCGTCTTTGCAGGATAAGTCGATATTCCGTTGGGCGTATACACATACAATAGCCTAAATCATGACAAGATAACCGGAATGCGGAACACTCCGCTTTAAATAAGCAGTAGGAACAGTGACAGGGCCTCGTTCCGGGCGGCTGCTTTGGAAACTTAAGCTGAGTGAAGCGTCGACTTGTTAAGTGTCGTCTTACGCCCCCGCGTCATGTCGTTGTGAACTGAAAATGCGATCTTAAACTCAGGATATATGGGCGCTGAATCACTGCTACCCAAATATTTTGAAATTAAGTTGGTGAACATTGACGTAACGTTCATGAGACAACAGATCCGTCCGTGGGAATTTTGGAGAAAGGGGTGTAAATCCTTTCCATCTTTTGGCTTTTAATGTTATGCTAAGTTGTTTATTTAATGTTAAGTTTGACCCGGTGTGAAGGTGTTAGAAGTTAGTTCTTCTAGCAGTGAACGAAATTGGATTCAGGATTCGCAAAAAAGCATGAATGCATGTTCCTGTCTGCATGGTGAGCCCATTTAATTTTTCTTTTCCTTTCCAAATATCGCTGAAGTGCCGTCGATACGTGAAAACCCTTGCATTACGCAAACTCTGTCAGATCGATTCCCACCTAGCTTTGTTGGTGGTGGCGGTAGAAACAAGGATACCCCTGCGTGTTGGTTCACGTAAGGTTAGCATTTGGTAGTACTCGTCAAGGTTTCTTTTGTTATAGTTAGGTTTTAGTATTGTGTTGTTGTTTGTGCAGCGTATCGAAGTGCCGTCGATACGTGAAAACCCTTGCATTACGCAAACTGTGTCAGATCGATTCCCACCTAGCTTTGTTGGTGGTGGCGGTAGAAACAAGGATACCCCTGCATGTGTGTTGGTTCACGTAAGGTCAGCATTTGGTAGTACTCGTCAAGGTTTCTTTTGTTATAGTTAGGTTTTAGTATTGTGTTGTTGTTTGTGCAGCGTATCTAAACGTAATTACCTTACCTGTAACAGAAGCGAGGATTCAGGCTTTGGTTCAGCCCAATTCTTCTTCCAAGACACTGTCGACTGTTTCGTACAACGCGGAATGGTCGTTGGTTAGCAGGTGTGGACGCAGTCCGACAGTTCGATATAAGCTAATATCATCTCTTTGATACGTACGTTTAACTGTTTAGCACCTGTTCAGCGATTTTAGCTCCTTTAGAAATTTTAGAATATTGTAAATGTTAAATTGCGTCTTTCAGGGTGTAACGGCACTGTAAATACCGCGAGGAATTGGCTTCATTCAGAACTCGGGACCAAACGGAACAGTCTGGCTCTCCTCAGAACCGACCTGCAAAAGGCGCTGTGAACTTGGAAGCCAACAGGGTCGATGGCTACATGAACACTGGACTTGAGATTGCTGTCACTGTTTCTACTATCTTGGACGATCTCCTTCTATTTTTACACTGTTGTGACGTTTAATGCGAGTGAAATATACAGTTACCCATTTTCAAAGGTACCATTAGCGGATGATGGCATAAAAAATGCCGTTACCTTTATCAGGCCCCGTCCCCATAGCTCCTTCTACGTTTCTAACCGTCTACGCCCTTTCCCGTTCTTGGTTAGCTCGTCTGAGAATTCGGATCTCAGTGCAGTGATGGCAGAATATCGCATGCTGGGAAAGCTTTTGTTTTCGTTTTTGCTGCTTGCTAATTCGAACTGAGGAAACCTGGGCCTAAATCTTTTTAATGCGTAGGTTAAAGGCTTTCATTGTTCATAGTTACTACAATGTCACGTGAGGCCCTGACAAGCACCAATAAGTCGAAAGTGAAGCCAAGCCACCCGAAAGGTGGCTTGAATCGGCTCGGCTGCATGGCGTCAGTATCTGTAGAGAGCGATAATGCCGACTGTAATCAGATTTCTTTGGATTTAATTATTATTTTTTTCAGTTCAGTTTTATTCATAAAAATAGTAAAACATCATTAACTCTTTATGGCCCCACCAAAGGGCCTGGTGATGGGCGGGGCATATGTTTAACCACCTGAAATGAGATCTGACAGATGTGCCTAAACAAATATTTAACTAAGTCTGCAATGTGGCCGCAGAACCCTCGTCCGTGGTCCCCCAGAACCGTTTCCTCAACATTGTCGTCCGTCTTTTGTTGATTTGGAAAGAGAAGTAAAATTCTGTCTGTTCTTTTTGTGCTTTGTGTTTCACGCATGTTTTTGTTTGCTTTTCACGTCTGGTTTCGTCTGCTTTCTAGCCTATTCACGATAACGTCCGCTCACTAACCGGTCCTAATACCGTGGAGGAAAACGGGAACGCTACTTTACCCCCAACTTCTCCCATCCCCAGCTTTAACTCTCAAGAACTAACAGACGACGAAGAGGTTGAGCATGAGGTAAGGTTCATCTAACCCTCTCTACATTCTCGAAATCGGTTTCTGGAAATTCTGATCTTATCCAGGATAGCAAATCCATGTTCCGTTCGTTTCTGGCCTCGCTCTCCCGACATTCCCCGCAAAATATGCGCGGATCCGTTTCTAACCGCTTTCAAGCAGGAAATTCAAAGAGTTGCGATTAGGGGTCGCTACCCGCCACATGTTATGCATTTTGGCTGAGAAAGTTATGATAAATTACATGATAGCCCCCGCTGTGCTATTGCATTCAGAGAAGTTTCTGTTCCAGTACAGTCCACTGCGCCTCTTTGGGATCCCAAAACGTAAGTGGAGGGATACCTATGACATCGCAAATTTGTCCGTCCGTCCGTCTGTTAGCACGATAACTCTCGAAGGGGTTGAGATATTTTGATCAAACTTGGCATGAGGACTCTTTAGGTCAAAGTACAGGTCAGGTTCGAAGATGAGCTATGTAGCCCTATATTTAGGGGTGGGGGAGGGGTTTGAAATAAAGGGAAACAAAAAATATTTTTTAAAAGCTAATGAAATAGTCGAATCAGGGGTAAAGAGACATGCTGAATCCGAATATGAAATTTATTTTCTCGCCGGACAAATAGTTCACTCGGAATCCGGCGAAAACCGGAAAATTTGTGAAAAGTAATATGAAGTTCATTGGAAGTTTGATTTAGGGGCAAGGAAACGTGCTGAGTCCGAATATGAAAATTATTTCCTCGCCGGACAATTAGTTCAGCCAGAATCCGGCCGAAATCGGATAATTTGTTAAAAGTAGAAGTTTAATTTGAAGTTGATTAGAGGTTGGATGTAGGGGTAAGGAGACATGCTGAATTCGTTTTTGAGCTTTATTTTGTCGCCGGACAAGTAGTTCTGGAATTCCGCCGAAACCGGAAAAATTGGTAGAAGTAAGGCAGGAAGTTTCGATCTACTTCGTCAAAATAGATATGACTTAAAGGGGTAAACACACACACATGCTGAATCCATATCTGAACTTGGTTTTCTCATATGATTAGCTATTTGGCCTTAATCTGTTTCTAAATTTTAATAGTAAAAGTGTTCAAGGAGTCTGGCGAAGACTGGATTTGGCGAAGACAAGACCCAATTGTCTGAATCAAATTTGAACTTTTGGGATCCCATCGAAACCTTTGGTCTTGTTTCTCTAGTCACTTCAGACTGTTTGTTCGGGGTGCCCTGACTGGTTGCATGCGGTACTCTGTCCTGATTGGTTGCATGCGGTACTCATCCACTCGAGCATGAATGAAGTGAGTGACACCAGGGACCCATAAATTTCCTGTAATGACTCGCCATTCAGGGGGCTTGTCAATAAGAGATTTCTGATGCGCTCTTGACCGAGCGTCAGATAGTTCGACAAATACCCACGGGGATAAAATACCCGACTATCCAGATAGACAAAATTTTTCGCAGCTGTTTTGCTAAACTAGGAATATTTCTCTGTATTGGAAGAGTATCCTGGATCTCTTGTCCTAGCTTAGGTACCTGGTGGCATGCTGAATAGTCCTGACTGAAGATGGCTAACTATATCTATCTGAGCAAGAACGCCGATTCGACCCCAACGGAATTTTTGGAAACTAGGTGATGCTCGGGCAACATAGCAACATAGAAGCATAGGAAATGACAAGCCGTCTGAATGGCGAGTCATTACAGGGAATTTATGGGTCCCTGGTGACACCTACGTGAGTGGCATCGGTTTTTTGGGAAACATGTTACAATAGCTGTTGAGTGGTCACTTAACGTTTACGGGATCCGTGTATTGTTTCATTTTAGTTTGCAACCTGCATGATCTTTTTCACAGGGCGTACCAACCGAGCTCAATGACATTCCTGAGCATGAGCCTGTAACAGCATTCACTCCTGCTAGACCAGGTGGTATTAGCCAGGAATCGCCGGCTGACAAGGCCAAGATGACTTTCAGTGCCAAAAAAAGGTTTTTCGAGAAAGAAATCCAGCAGTCAAATCAGCCGGTTCAGCAGAAGCAAGAGAAGCAATTCTCCTTCCTGAGTGCTGACGAAGTGGAAAAGCTGAAACAAGAAGAAGGTAAGGTCTCTAATCCACTTTAACCGGTAGGTTGTTGGGAAGTTACGCGACTGATCTGTTTGTCGCTGTGGACCAATGCCATGTCGAGTTCGATTCTTATCGAGACCGGAGCCGCACAGATTGTAGTGCGTTTATTTAGTTTAGTCTGGTCTTTCATTTGTTCTTCTTTTATTGTTTGATAAAAATTCCATATGGGCACGGCTTGTGCCATTTTATATGGGTTAGTACAATCATAGTCAAATAATTGTCAGTCAATCACTAATTATTAGCGATTGACTGATTGAAGTTGGGTGTCCCAGAGATATCTGAGAAGTGACTATCGCACAATAGTGCCGGGGTCATTTTGTCAGACCCTTGATCTCCTTTTGGTGTTTTAGTGTATTGGTATGGTTATTTTGTGTATCGTTTGTTCTTTTTACTTCACTTGTTTCTCCATCTGAAATCGTGTGTTAAACGCACTTTTGTTATTGTGTTAAGGAGCAGAGTTGTTAAGCAGTTTGTTAAGAAAGGCGAAATGTTTTGAGAGCGTCCGAAGAAACGTATATTGCGCTGTTCAGTAGAAGCTATGTTTCTTTTCGGCACATTGTCTGACCAGTTCTCTTTTGTTATATCTTCAGACAAAAAGGTTGCGTCAATGACCCCGGAGCAGCTAAAGACGTTATCTCGCATGGCAGCTGTTGAGGATGATGGCGACGAATCGGACTTTGGCAAAAGGTGAGTGAATATTCCGCTGTCTTACCTTCATCGGTCATGTCACTCAAGACTCAAGCAGGCTAGAAACTATTGTTTAGTTGGAGGATATCTCTCTTTAGCCGCCGAACTAAGTTGCATTAGTCTTCCAGTAATACACTTAGGACAGATCGTGAACAGTCAATCAATCTAATTTATTTCCAAACAGCTTAATGCTAGAAGAGGAATAAAATGCTTATGAAATACACGGAAATGAATCAAATTAACTAATACACTTACAAGATATGACCAGAAATAAATGACGGGATAAAACTATGTAAAAATTGGGCAGAAGATTTTCCAGGATATGGAGAAAACTGATTGCCAGTGTTCCTCTCGGACCGACGCACGAGGAAGGGAGCACACGTACTTTAAGTATTCGTTCTGCCCAAGCAGACTGCGAATCATATGTGATGACGGTAAATGGGTAAGTTAGCTGAGGTATGTTCCAGCGATATTTCGGTCCTTCTTGGCAAGGCGTCCTCTTCAGACTGTAGCTGGAAGGACGGACCTGCAAGAACAATTCATTGTTTTTTTCCTCTAACTATAGCCTGAAGAAGACCCTTGCCGAGAAGTACCGGAATATTTCTGGAACAAATCTCAGCTGAGTTAGCGTCGTCAAACATGACACAATCTTATTTTTTCGTGAAATGAATTCCATTTTTTTTTTTTTTTAGTTTAACCGAATAGGGCTGAAATCCGACAGTGTAGTTGCACTTTACTTAGTACTTAAATAGGCCTGAAAACCCGATAAAAATGCGTTACTTCGTTTATCCGCTATCAGCAGATAATCGATTTCATCTGATGAACTTATTCTTTCGGATTTGTGGTACCTTCATGTGCTTATCCCTCTATGCTTGGAACATTGAGCAACAAAGCCATTGTCCACAAACCTGTAGATTACAGGTTTGTTTCCTTCCCCGACGTTGAACCAGCCTGACGAGGACCATATTTGACGGTGCAAAACGGATAAGTCAGCTACATTTTATTCGAGCAATATTTCGGCCCTTCTTGGCAAGGGTCCTCTTCAGGCTCAAGCCGCTCAAGCTGGAAAATAAACTTTTGGAAAAACAATTTAAGATTCTTCCTTAAATATCTGCTTTTGAGAACTTCTTCTCTGAAAGTTGGGTGGGGTTAAAGCTGGTGCTGTGATTTTATTCTGGACTCGGCGTCCGGCGACTGTTTTTGTTGTTCGATTGGGTCGTCGAAAGGGTAGAGATTCTTCTGCATTTTGGTTTTAGAGTCATCTGTCTCTTCTTCCTCTTTCCAGCTAAGATGGATACTTGTTGGCGACATGTATGGGCGATTAGTTCCTTACTTCGGTGATAGATGTTCCTACGGCCCAAGCTGACTGCGAATCATATTTGACGGTGCCAAACGGATAAGTCAGCTACATTTTATTCGAGCAATATTTCGGCCCTTCTTGGCAAGGGTCCTCTTCAGGCTCAAGCCGCTCAAGCTGGAAAATAAACTTGTCTTGTCTTAGCTGGAAAGAGGAAGAAGAGACAGATGACTCTAAAACCAAAATGCAGAAGAATCTCTACCCTTTCGACGACCCAATCGAACAACAAAAACAGTCGCCGGACGCCGAGTCCAGAATAAAATCACAGCACCAGCTTTAACCCCACCCAACTTTCAGAGAAGAAGTTCTCAAAAGCAGATATTTAAGGAAGAATCTTAAATTGTTTTTCCAAAAGTTTATTTTCCAGCTTGAGCGGCTTGAGCCTGAAGAGGACCCTTGCCAAGAAGGGCCAAAATATTGCTCGAATAAAATTTAGCTGACTTATCCGTTTTGCACCGTCAAATATGATTCGCAGTCAGCTTGGGCCGTAGGAACATCTATCTGACGAGGACCCTTGCTAAGAAGGGCCGAAATATCGCTGATGAAGCATCTTAGCTGATGTATCCGTTTGTACACATTATTTAAATAAAATTTCACTGTATTTTCCGCCATTATGTCACTAAATACACTATTTACAGTTTATCTCCTGTCAGGCTCGCCATTTCTGTCATATAAACATGGACAGACAAACACTACTTTATTATCATTATTCGCTACAAAGTCTGGATACTAACTAAACTCAAAAATGACAAGTTACACTAAAGCACAGACATTTATTTACATTTCACATATTTAACAAATTCCCGAAACTACTTAATATTTACATTGACCCTTACTGAACCCTTCTTAAACTTGGATATGCTGACAAACTTATTTAAAGACCGAATATTTATAACTAATTATTTTAATACAAGAGTCACATAACAAAAAGAGATATCTTATCAACAGTTTTCATCCCTGAATTTCCTAGCTTAGCGTCCCTAACACATGCAAATGCAGTATTTCGTTGAAATTCAAATTATCCGCGAATGGGTGAATTTTGGGTTGTTGTGCTAGCAGCGCACATTTTGAACGTTATTACTAGAGCCCCGGGTGAAAAAATACTAAATCCCTTAGATTAGATGTGTCAAAATAGTTAAGTGTATTCAGATATCAGATGTACAAATAAGCCGCCTCTTCAGTTAAACTTTAAACGTGCTGCCAGAATAGGGTTCAAATAATTGTTCGAAAATAGCTAACGAGATTTTTGTGACCGCAGTTGTTTTGTTCTTACCGTCGCCCAGAAGCAGCCACTCAACTTGGATAGCATTTGTCCTCGAAAATGGGAATCCAGCTTTGTTAGAAAGTAAACCAGGTTCGGTTCTCAGACAAAATAGCTAAGGCGTATTCTCGCCGTTCCCCGAGGACTCCACTTGAGGAGTCCCCGCGTTTTTGTTTGTCCCGAGGACTCACTCCCCGTATTCTCGCGAGTCCCCGCGTAAGGGGAATGCTCCGATTATCATCACCATCATCAAAAAGGACTCCCTTTCAGATTCGGAGGGGAATCAATTTTGCTGATGTTGGTGCAATGTAAAATTCATTAAAAACAATCAGAATAAACGAAACCATAAAAAAAGTGGATCCAGACTAATTTCGTTAACTTCATATTTTTTTTTCGAACAAAATCCATTTTGGAAGCATTCCCCGTGTTCTCCCTGTTTCTGTACGTGGAGTCCGTGTGGAGTGACTCCCTCTATTCTCGCTGTTCCCTTGGATTCCCCGAGGAGTCCTCGGGGAACAGCAAGAATACGCCTCTAGAAAAGAGACCCGACTAAAACTATCTTTTATTCCAGTGTCGAAAACCTGGCGGACAGAACTGAAGATGAGTCTCAGGAGGAAAGCAAGCCTGTAACCCCTGGTGTTGTGCGGACAGCCAAAGCAGCTAATCGACTAAAGAAGCAAATGGAGAGAGAGGTCAGTACCCATCTACGGAGGTTGTCTGCAAATTTTGATCTCAAACATCCGCAGTCTTGAGCGGAAAGGGGAATACTTCAAAGCGTGGATCTTGTCCTCGGAAGTTGGGCCTGCATCCCTAACGCTTCTTACTTAGCGGCCGCAAGTATCGATATCATTGAAGGGGAACATCTTTAGTCCCTGTAACTTTTGCTGAATTGCCGATGAGGCTTGGGTATTCTTAAAGCACAACTCTTACTAGAACTAATCTGTTCCCATGAAACGGATCAGAAAAAATGTTTTCCGAAATACCATTCACTTTTCATCTGAAATTAGTGATTTTCTTGTTAGAGCTTGTCGACTCTATCCAGCCCTCCTGCTCTGCGACACGGCGGCTGGGCGCAAAACTTTTGAAAATTGAACGCGCTGTGGTTAAAAATTTGGAAAACTAAACAAATAAAAGAAGTCAAAAACAGAAGATCATATCCTTATATGTGAAAGAGTCGTCAGCGGACATTGAAGATTCTGGAAAACTGCGTTGTGTGACGGGCAAAACTCGGCACATCCGAAAAAGCGCTAAAAGTTCGTAGGCACTAAACGAAACAATGGAGAAAGGTCGGGATTTTAGAAGCTTATGACTGTACAAGAGAGCTAGGTATATTATAAAAGGCAGAATAAGTAAAACGGGTCCTTTAAGCGGGATCTGCCAACACGAGCAAGCTCCTGTACTGATGCTTGCCCATCAGCATGAGTGTAGCATATCATCTCTGCAAGAACGTAAAGATGCGTTGGTCATCGGGGACTGCAGGGTCTCATATTCGCTGGTACGTGTTTAATACGCACGGTTCACGACTATTAGTGTTCTTAGTGTAATCAGGGACCCATAATTTGTCAATAAGATATTTCTGATGCGCTCTTGACCGAGCGTCAGATAGTTCGAGAAATACCCACGGGGATAAAATAAGCGACTATCCACATAGACAAAATTTTCTCAGCTGTTGTGCTGAACTAGGAATATTTCTCTGTAATGGAAAAGTGTCCTGGATCTTTTGTCCTAGCTTAGGGACCTGGTGGCATGCTGAATATAGTCCCAACAAATTTTGTCTATCTGAGCAAGAACTCCGATTCGACCCAAGCGGAATTTTTGGAAACTAGGTGAGGCTCGGGCAACATAGCAACACAGAAGCATAGGAAATGACAAGCCCCCTGAATGGCGAGTCATTACAGGGAATTCATGGGTCCCTGGTGTAATCCCTTGTTAGCCCTCAGCGCCACTGTTGATGGAAGTTCCTGGATATCTTCATTGAAATGTCCTCTGTAATGCGACTACGGGAAAGGGAAACCTTTAGGTATAGAATTGCAGTGGAATTGGAATTTTTTGAATTGTCTCAGGAAATGGCAAAAAATCATTGACCTTTGCCAAGAGGGAGCATCTGCGTACACAATATAACCCCAACGTGAGTTGAGACCTAAGAATAATTCCTTCACCAAGAGCACACTGTAAAAAGTCTCTCCTTTATCGGACTTTGGTAGTTGTGCTTCACCGATTTCGGACATTTTTACTCATAATCCAATTCAGGATTAAAACGCTAGAATGCAAAATACTGCAGGTAATACTGCAGTATTTTGCATTCTCGCGTTTTAGTTCTCCGAGTAAGGATTAAAATTAACTGCAGTATTTCCTACTGGGATTACCCTTATCTCTACTGGAATAAGATTAATCCGAATTAGAGATAATCTTATCTTAGTAGAGACAAGATTAATCCCACTAGCAAATACTGCAAGATTTTTTTTTACAGTGAGGATAAAAGCTTGGTTCATTTTAGGGCACTCTTGAACTGGACCAGAATGACAGGCATCTCTCCCCAGCTGTGCAGCGGCAACTACAGGCAGAAAAGAAGGCAGCTTGGAGATCAGCCCGGCTGAAATCCCTGGAACAGGTAAGTCCCGCAACTGTTATTCCGAGGCTTGGAAATACAGACATACTTTATTTATTTATTTAATTCAGCCGTGGCCATATACATAGAGGAAAAACAAACATTATCACTAGCCTACATATCACACATAACCACATATGTATCAAAAATCAAAGAACCACAATTTCACCACTCCATGTTTTCCACAAAGGCAGTGAAAGTTGACAAATTGGAGTGGAAAGAATTTGGATCTGATTGTTATCTGAGCTCAAACTGGCTACTGGTTGCGGTTATGTTCAACATTAAGCAGATTTTTTACTTGAAACCACGGGGCATGCTCGGAAGAGGGATCCGGAGTGGAATTTCCGATAAGGACCACTGAAGATTTTAATCTGGGAGACTATAAATTTGAACACTTAGGCTACCATTATTTTCACCCTCTCGGATCGATAAAGAAATTCGCATTAGTAACCATCTTAGCTAGAAAGAAGAAGAAGAGACAGGTGATTCCAAAACCAAAATGCAGAAGAATCTCTACCATTTCGACGACCCAATCGAACAGCAAAAACAGCCGCCGTGTCCAAAATGAAATCGCAGCACCAGCTTTAACTCCAACCAATTTTCAGAGAAGTTCACAAAATCAGATATTTAAGGAAGAATCTTTAATTGCTTTTCCACAAGTTCATTTTGCAGCTTGAGCCTGAAGAGGACCCTTGCCAAGAAGGGCCGAAATATAGCACTAATAAAATGTAGCTGACTTATCCGTTTTGCACCGTCAAATGTGGAGAAAAAATGTCTAGTTTCTGTCTGCCCTACGGTAGCATCGAAGCATCTATGTTCACTTAAGAAGGATAGATGGCTCTTGCGCTGTTGAGGCTGCATGCTGAGGCTATCCTAGTTTTTAGCTTTAAAACGTGATAGCTGTGACCAGCTATCGCAATGAACTTTTCCCTACGGTTCAACCCGCTAAAAAGAGACTTCTTATGTCCCGATGTACCTTTCCCTGTAGTATCGTCAGCAAAAATTCTAGGGATCACACTGTCGAGTGACTGTTCATTTATTGATCACATCCAGACTGTAATAAAATCTGGAAATGCATCACTCCAAACGCTCATACAGATGAGGCAGTTTGGTTGCGACCGAGAAGGCTGCGTACTTGTGTTACGTAAGACCTGTAATCGAGTACGCATGCCCCGTATGGGGCCCTTTCGCCCAAAATACAGCATACGTGTCTGATGAGATTGAGCGTGTACAGAAGAGAGCAGTCTCAGCTATACTGGGTCGGCAAGTGACTTCCGGTTCATATGGGTCTCTTATAACTGAATTATCCCTCCCCTCACTGCATGAGCGTCGTAACATACTAATTCTTAAGTTTGGGTGTAAAATCCTTACATCTGTCCAACACCGAACTATCCTCCCACCTGATGCACCAATGAACAATCGTACGCGTTCGCAGCTGAAACAAAAACAAGGAGACAGAGTAACACATTTGTGCCATTTTTCGTCAACATGTTCAATAAAATGTCAGTGTGACTTTAATATTTGTAGTACCGTATTTAGTATTTATGTTGCTCGTGAGTGTTTAAAAGAATGTAATTTTTGTAAAGATAACCAAATTAGCTAGCTAGCAAGTTTCTGTCTAGTAAACCTTACTTACTTACCTATCTATCTCTCGCAGCTAAACTGGAAGTATATAGCCTTTTGGATCTCCTAAAATGCTCATTTCTATTTTAGGAGGCACTTCAGGCGCAGATGCTGCTTCAGAGTGTCAGCCACCTCGGGTCACCAGCTCCAGTCTCTTTAGTAGGCAGTCCTCGAGTCGATAATGACAGACTGTTGAATAACAACCAGTCAGTAAATACAATAGATGAGGAGCAAGAAGATTCTAATCAGGTATAGAGATCGGCTTGAATTTTCGTTTGACACCCTAGATATAAGCAACAGGGGAACAGAAGTCTGTTTAACACAACTCCGGCACTTGGGGCCATGCCACTTTGCAAGCCCGGATAATATGACGTCTTTTAGCGTCATTGCGAGACGAGACCGCTGTAACATCGCAGTTTATCGTACACAACATAGAGAATAATAGCATAACTTTGCAAGTAGAATATAACGTTTAAAACGCAGCTGTTTTTCCATCTTTAAAGCACAACTCTTACCAGAAATTACCTTTTCAGGATAAAATGGTTCGTATATATTGTTTTTTTTTGCGATTTTCTTGTTTTTCTTGTTTCGAGAACTGTATTTCTTACGTGTAAATAGAAGCCGATGTGCCGACGAAACTTAAGCTTTCGGGATGCGCCCGATAAACGGATACAGAATTTGGTTTCTTAAGTGCAAAAAGAACCCGGTGTGCCAACGAAAATATCGACGCGCGACAAAACCATACAACATTTGATTTTGTCTGTGTTTTGCCCGACAAGACTGTACAGAATTTAATTTCTCACTTATAAAAATAACTCGATATGCCGACGAGACTTAAATTTCCCGGGTGCGCTCGAACAGTTGTTCGCAGAACCCGATCTTCCAAAGAGTCGACCGACGCCCCACACAAGCATACAACATTTAGTTTCTTCTGTATAGAAAGAACCCGATGTGCCGACGAGAACATCCGAGGCCCGACAAAAGCAGACAGAATTTGATTTCTTCCATGTTTTGCCCGACAAACGTTTGCCAAGTTTGATTTCTTGCGTGTAAAAAGAACCCTGTGTTTTGCCCGACAACTGTTTGCAGAATTTGATTTCTTGCGGGAAATAGAACCCGATGTGCCGACGAGTCAGCCGACGCCCGACTAAAGCGTACAGAATTCGATTTCTTCTTTTTTTTGACCGACAATTGTTTGCATAATTTGATGTCTTGCGTGAAAAAGAACCCGATGTGCCGACGAGTCAGCCGAGGCCCGACAAAAGCATACAAAATTAAATTTCTTCTTTAAAAATCCGACGTGCCGACGAGAACACCCGAGGCCCTACGAAAGCGTACAGAATTCGATTTCGTCTGTGTTTTGCCCGACAACTGTTTGCAGAATTTGATTTCTTGTGTGAAAAAGAACCCGATGTGCCGACGAGTCAGCCGACGCCCGACAAAAGCGTACAGAATTCGATTTCGTTTGTGTTTTGCCCCGACAACTGTTTGCAGAATTTGATCTCTTGCGGGAAAAAGAACCCGATGTGCCGACGAGTCGGCCAACGCCCGATAAAAGCATACAAAACTGTATTTCTTCTGCGTTTGCCGGCGCCAACGACGAAAGTACTTTCTCAGCCCCCCCATAGTGAGGCTCTTGCGTGGAGAGTTATAGTAATCGAAACTCACGTTTCGTACTGTAGGTTTGTTCTGTACGCCAGTTGTTAAATTTGTGTCTCTGTCGGCCACTAATCGCGTAACTGCCACTTCGTTTGCAACCTCTACCGAAAACCGCTTGGAGCAGCCATGAGATTGTATTGTTCATGAATAAGCAATGATCACTTTATTAATAGTGCAAGAATGTAAACATATAAACTACTTTAACTTTAGAATAAAATTTTGACACAGATTGCAATAAGAAATGTGTATTAATTCATGACCAATAAAAGAGCCTAATAGTTCACAGCAGTAATTTGTCGCATGTCCGATTGTACTCGCTTTTTTTTGTTAAAAAAAAAAATAAACCCGAGTAGTATCTTTTCCAATTTCTTTCGAATTTGTTTCGATGTTTGATTTGATCGTATCCTTTAATAAATAAATGATTTACTTTTGGTGCCACTCGTCCTCCGCTCGGTGACGTTAATTTTTAATTGTTTTTCATTTTCATAAATCATTTCCCACTCCAACAACAATAAAAAATTACCTAAATCATTCTTCTACAAATGGATTTGACGTTCCTAATTTCAATCCATTTCAACTCTGTTTTAACTTGTCAATTGTTTTGGAAAGTGTTATACTTTCCGTGAACAACTCTGAATATTAGATTCGCCTTTGTTCCACTCCGAGGCTGCCTTTGGCGAATATTGCACACAAATTCGCCGGTTGCTTTTGCTTTTGTGAGAGTGTATATACTTCAACTTTTTTAAGATTTATTCCAGATTGCAGGCCTAAGTAATTTTTTTTTTTTTTATTTATAACCCATCAATTGGCCGAGGCCAAGAAAGACGAAGTATGGAAAAAATACAAAAAATAATTGAATAGGTAAACAAAGTAAACTGAAATACAAAAGACCAACAAAATCCAAATAAGCTTGAGTCAAATCCGTTTCAAGGGACTCCGCATTAGTAGTTCGTAGACCTCGTAAACTCAATCACTTTCGGACAGAGTAGGCTGTAAGCACGGTGTTTGGCACTCCCACAATTGGCGCACTTTGCAGAGGTTGAGGTGCACGGGCTCTCACGGCTGGATTCGTGGCTCCCACCACACTTAGAGCATTTGACGTTGTTCTTGCAGTCAGAGGCTAAGTGACCGAACTCTTGGCACTTGTAACACCGCTTTTTTGACAAAGATATACTTGAATATTCGGAAGTAGTCGTAGCCAGTGATTTTAGTAGTGATTTTGAAAGGTAACACAGTTTTACTCTTAGGATTACGAGTTGGTGTTTAGGACACGGAGGGACGACATGGCAAATCGCCGCTCGCAGTACTACTCACGTTCTAATAGCAACTCATCTGTTCGATTTAGTGCAACGTTCAGTAGATCTTTGTCTGGCACCGACCCTCCTGGAAGTAGCTAAAGTGTATCGTGTTTATTCGATTCTGATAATCCAGTTATGATGTGTAAAATAACAGAATTTGCCATTACTGCTTGTTCGTTTCCCAATCTTGTCTTCTAACCACTGCTGAAAGTGTAAAGTGTTAGCAATACACGGCTCATACTATTTCAGCCCTTTGGCCCTCATTTCTTCATTTTCCCCTTCGATTCGAACTCGTTCAATCTATGTCCTAGGATCTTTCTATCGTTGCTGATACAAGCGCTGGCTAATTATTTAATAGCAATCTTCTTAAGAGTACTCTAGAGTCTAGATCACTGTATGGGAAGGAGAACATGCGATCAGTGTAAATCAGAGCAAAATAACACTAGGGAATAGCGCAAGACTTGAAAGAAGTGACACACACTAAAATAGCAGCGACACTAGCACCACTAGCGATAGTGAACTACTGAAATGCAATCAGTCGTGCACCAGCGTTGGCTCCAACAACTTTATATCAGAGCAAAATAACACTAGGGAGTAGCGCCAAGACTAGACAAAATTGACACACTCTAATAGCATCGATACTACCACCACCAGCGATAGAGAACGTTCCTAATGAGACTTATTCAGCCGTTCACCGGCGCTGGCTCCGATAACTTCATATTCTGAACATAGCAAAAAACTAAAACAGCCTCCATTTATTCCTTGGTGTGTGCAGATCGCACCTTTGCTTTATTAGAAATTTTTAAACCCGCAAGTATGTCTCACTTTAAATGATGCAAGTGTAGTGGACGGCTCTGCGAGTATGGCCCGTTTGCAAAGCATGGAAAGCATAGGTCTTTGCGCTACTCCCTGGTGTTATTTTGCTCTGCTTCATATTGTGAACACAGCAAAAAAAAAGATGAAACCTTCGCTGTTTCCTACCACGGGTGCAGATCGCATCTTGGTTTTACTAGAAATTTCTAAACACTCAAGCTCGTCTCGGTTTAAATGCCGCAAGCGCAGCAGCGGCGCTGTGAGTATGGCGGGTTTGCAGATCGTGGAAAGCATAGGTCTTGGCGCTACTCCCTAGTGTTATTTTGCTCTGGTGTAAATTCACTGTAGTTATCGAGAACAGCGTCAGAAGCTTCATAACATCTAACACGAGCATGCACAGTTTCAAAAGATGACAGACCTTAATTAGCACTTGCTTGCGACAAGGCCGTGTTGGCTGTCCAGGTCGCCGCTATTTCGAAGTTGATACTGGGTCCCCATAGCTACTTTTCCAGGTAACGTCTCCCCAGTCAGTCTGCTCCTCTTTTGAAAGCATTTATTTTCTCTGCCGTTGTGACGGGGTAACTGTAACCCTGCAAACTCACAGTTATCGTGGTATCTGATACCACGGTCAAGGGGCATTTTTGCAGTTATCGTGGTATCTGGCCAGTTATCGTGGTATCTGCTATTCAGATACCACGGTAAAAAGTCATCTCACTTTCATGAATTTTTGTCAAATTGGTTGGAAAGAAGTTTGGCACTTAGTGATGTGACTGAATACCAGTTTCTCTTTTGGGATGACTTCGAAAAGCGCAATTTCGGCAATTGTCGTTTTTGCAGAGCAACCGTATATCAGACACCACGGTTACTGGGAAAACGACTAATTGCAGATCGAGTTACCGTGGTAACAGATACCATGGTATCTGCAAAAACGCAACTACTATAACTCTGTAACTCATTGGTGTGGCTCGTTGAAAGACAAGTTTTAATATAAGTACGTCACGCAATTTGCTAACGTTACAACAAATATTATATGAGCTTTAAGTGTTACGTTTTTGTAAAACGACACCAAACGTAGTTTGCAGAGTTACGTACAACGAAAAAATAACACTTTGTAGGGTATAACAGAAATATAGTGTAACATTTGTAGATAACATTCAAAGTGTTGTCTGTTGAAATTGCGCATCTTTGTTTTAAAGTTTTATCAAGCTTCTGATAGTGAATAAAACCCGAAAGGGTTGAATTAGATCGCAAAATTGTTGGTTTTGGAGCTGCTTGCCCTCGGCAACCCGATTGGTTCTTCAGAAGATTGGGAAGTGCTTAGATACAGGTATGGACAGACCCTCAAATAGCAAGCAATGAGCGAGCGGTGATGTCAGGATCCGTCCTTTGTGTACTGTTTGTGTCTTCTTCGTCATGTCTGTTTTTCCCGTCCCGTTTTGTTTTGTTTCGTCGCTTTGCTTATGTGTATTTATTCTCCCCCAGATGGACAGCATCCCAGCGATTGACACCGTTGACACATCAGTACCGATGCTGAATTCTGCCGGAAGTCGCCGAAAGAAGAAAAAATCAAAACGCTAGACGGCAGTAGTGGAATTGGAAAGTGAACTCTTAGAGACATCTTTTTTCTGGTTTACAAATTCCAAATTGCCGTCAGCTGATTGGGAAAGGTGTTATACTGTGGCCGGTGCGACCGTAGGCTGAAGTCAGTGCTCTGTGACAGCTAGTCGGGTGAAGTCTGCGTTCGTGTGAGTTTGCTTCTGTGCATTTGTGAAACTGAAGTGAAGTCTTTTCCACCTGGGTGTGTTCTATGTATTGCTTGTCCCTACCGTCTTCATTTTTGGGAAATCGCGAGTCTAAAGCTGCTGGCTTGTCTCCTGCTGTAAGAAAAAGGTAACCATCATCATTTTCATCACTACATGCAAGGATCCTTGATATGTTGTTCATATTTACTTACAAATAAAATAGAAAAAAACGAGATTTTCGGGGTTTTTTCTTGATCAGCTAGTTACCCCTCCAAGATGATGTGCGAGGGATAAATAAAATTTCGGATATTTCGGTTGCACTTCCGGCAAACCGTCCTCAGCGAAAGAAACAAAACTAAATCATAAAATCCAACACAATCACAACAGGAAAACAATGCGGGACCAACAGACAATAAGACGACATGCAACTAAAAACCAGCAGAACGATGCGGACCGAACGACATCTCGAACGAAAATCTCGTTTTTTTTATTTTATTTGAAAAGAATGGTCAGCTTGGCTTCAAACCTTATATATATATTTACGAGGGCTTACACTACAGCAGAGGTAAGTAAGTAAGTAATTTATTTCTGACCCGCCATTTCAAAAGCGGAGTATGTCGAATAAAACAAAAGACTTAAATAAAACACAACAAATACAAAATACAGTTTTTCATTCATCGTCCAGAAAAGTTTCATGTGCTGGCTGGGCCATATTGTATACTTCTTTAGACTTTAGTTCACTTTGAACAGTGCAGTTCCAGGCTAAATGGTAAAATTAGAAGATACAACACCAGAGGCCCCATTTCAGTAAACCTTAGGTGGGGGTTCCTCTTTTGAGGGTAAATTTGAAGTAGTTAGGGTATCTGAATCTCAGATACCACGATAACCGCAAAAACGCCTTTTGACCGTAGTATCAGATACCACGATAACTGCGAAAGCGACTTTAAGCCGTGGTATCTGTAAAAACGGAACTATTATCCTGTCAGACGTGATGAAGTTGATGGCATCTTTGTCGGTTTTTGAAGCATCACCTTTTAAACACCATGCCAGCAGAGACATCTGCGTGAATGTTCGATTAACTACCGGATTGTTACAGTTGTCAGCCGTCCTTTCAGTCTCATGTATCCTGACAGCAACTTCGTCTCTTTCTATCCGTCCGTCGGTAGTGTTTTCACATGTGCCTTTTTGGAACTATAGAAGCGAGGGGATAAGAGGGCTCACTGCCAGGGAGTAAATGGGCATCTATCCTTCGTTTTGAAGCAGTAAAAGCAAAGGAGTTTAGGCTAATCTCTTTAAGAGGAACTGCATAATCAACCCGCCCGTTTTTGTGGTGGGAAAGTATTGGGAATTAACGATGAATTCTGTCGTTGAATGAAGCTTTGCCGCGCTCTTTGCTGGCTAATATGCCACGCTCGATTCCACACAGTGGAACATCGAATCTCTTATACCGAAGCAAAACTTTTGAGGACAAAACACAGTAAAACATCGAATCTCTTACACCGAAGCAAATTTGTTGAGGCTCCTCTTTGTTATCTTATTTTTATTTCTAGATTCAAACGACCACATATGGAACCTTTCAGGTGCAGATACATGCTTTGAACACGGTCCACACCAGATGACCCACACCGGTCTCAGTCTTTGCAAAAACCTATGTTAATAACTTCTGACGTTGTTTAGAATGGGAGGGTGGGATGGCTGCTGGTAGGCAGTTAGCAATCAGTTATCCCCTCGGTTCCCATAGCTAATGTAGCTTCGCACTTTACCCTTTTTAGCTTCATGTGTGACTCTTTTTATTCTTTGAGAGTATTCTTAGTTTGTGTATGAAAGTACAAAAGTACTTCTGGTAAAGTTTTGCACTTTTGTTTTCCTTGGCTGATCTTGCCAAAGCATTTCCCTTGTAATTAGATGAAAAACTCTTTACGCTTGATTAACATTCCAGTATTAATTTGACTGTAAAAATATCTACTATTTGGTGCTTTTTTGCCATAGCAGTTTTTTCAGTTTTTGTTGTAGCGGATTCCCAGACTGTTAAAAAACTATATTAACAGTCACAGGTAGGAAATTCAAGATCACCGAGCGGTAATGACATCTACATGTTTTATTTCAGCATCTGTTATTCGTTTATTAGATGCTGGAACCATTTATCACTCTTTTATTAAAGTTGTTAGTAATTTGCAAACGTTGTCCAACGACCAATCACCGTGTAAGTCGTAAACTACTGTATGATTTTTTAGCTCCAGCCAAATTGTATCCGACAGTACTCTTGATGACTAACTCCTCTTGCCGATGCAAAATCGCCCTGTATCTAGCGGAAGAGCCGGAAGCGGTATCACAGCTGCTCCCAAACATCGCCGTGATTGGTTAACACAGGATTTAGTTGTTGAGTTTGAATCGTTAGTGCTACGTTTCCTCGTTCTTCTCGAGGATCACTGGCGTGTCTTGGACTTAGCCATATAGAGCAGTCAACCACAAATCCCTGATTTTTATGGCACTTGCAGCCTCTGGCTCAAGTGCCATATACCGATCACAATTCCGTCTGTCGCTCTGTCGGTCGGTCCGAGTTTTTTGTCACACTTTTTCGAGTTAGGGTACTTCCAGATGTGCTAGGACAATGAAACTTGGCAGGCATATCAGGGACCCGACCAAACTAACCTAGAAATAATCGGTTTCCCGATCCGACCATATGCGGGGGAGTGCGGGGCGCTGGAAACTTGAAAATTTAGGGCATTTTGTCACACTTTTCCGAGTTAGGGTACTTCTAGATGAGCTAGGACAATGAAACTTGGCAGGAATATCAGGGACCCGACCAAACGAACCTGGAAATAATCAGTTTCCCGATCCGACCATATGCGGGGGAGTGGGGGCGCTGGAAACTCGAAAATTTAGGGTATTTTGTCACACATTTTCGAGTTAGGGTACTTCCAGATGAGCTAGGACAATGAAACTTGGCAGGAATACCAGGGACCTGACCAAAGTAACCTGGAAACACTTTTTCGAGTTAGGGTACTTCCAGATGTGCTAGGACAATGAAACTTGGCAGGCATATCAGGGACCCGACCAAACTAACCTGGAAATAATCGGTTTCCCGATCCGACCATATGCGGGGGAGTGCGGGGCGCTGGAAACTTGGAAATTTAGGGCATTTTGTCACACTTTTCCAAGTTAGGGTACTTCTAGATGAACTAGGACAATGAAACTTGGCAGGAATATCAGGGACCCGACCAAACGAACCTGGAAATAATCAGTTTCCCGATCCGACCATATGCGGGGGAGTGGGGGCGCTGGAAACTCGAAAATTTAGGGTATTTTGTCACACTTTTTCGAGTTAGGGTACTTCCAGATGAGCTACGACAATGAAACTTGGCAGGAATACCAGGGACCTGACCAAAGTAACCTGGAAATAATAAGTTTCCCGATCCGACCATATGCGGGGGAGTGGGGGCGCTGGAAACTTGAAAATTTAGGGCATTTTGTCACAATTTTTCGAGTTAGGGTACTTCCAGGTGAGCTAGGACAATGAAACTTGACAGGAATATCAGGGACCCGACCAAACTAACCTGGAAATAATCAGTTTCCCGATCGGACCATATACGGGGGAGTGGGGGCGCTGGAAACTTGAAAACTTAGGGCATTTTGTCACACTTTTTCGAGTTAGGGTACTTCCAGTTGTGCTAGGACCATAAAACTTGGCAGGCATATCAGAGACCCGACCAAACAAACTTAGAAATAATCAGTTTTCTGATCCGACCATTTTGGGGGGGGGGGTGGAGGGCAGGGGAATCCGGGAAATTGAGAAGTGTGTAACTTTCGAACGGGTGATCGGATTGTAATGAAACTTCATAACTGAATAGAATATATATCTGTAATGACCCGTTTAAAGTCTTGACCGGATTCGGTTGCCAGGGGGGAGTTGGGGGGGGGGGGAGACCGGAAATTTCAAGAAACGGTTAGAATGGAGGGATTGGAGTGAAACTTGCTGGGAAGAAGAAGCATCTGCTCTAGATAAGTCCTTTAGACCATTGTACTGGATCCGGACACTTATGGGGGGGAGGGGGTTTCCCGGAATTCCGGTGATGGTGGTTTTGGGGATTTTCACGATGAAACTTGGCAGGCATATCAGGGACCCGATCAAACTGACTTCAAAATAAAAATTTTGTCGATCTGATAATGGTGGGGGGAGTGGAGGGAGGGGAATCCGAAATTTTCAAGTCATGCGTAATTTTGGAATGGGTGATCCGATTCGAGTGAAATTTAAGAATTGAACAGAGGCCATTTCTCCGATGATCTTTTTCATACCGGACCGGATCCAGCAACTATTGGGGGGGGGGGGGGGGAAATACGTGACCCGTTTAGAATGGAGGGATCGGGATGGAACTTTGTGGGAAGAACAAACAGATGCTCTAGGTAAGTCATTTACTGAATCGGATTGGCTACGGGCACCGTGGGGGAGCTGGGGGGGGGGGGTGGACCGGAAATCTCGAGAAACGGTTTGAATGATGGTATCGGAGTGAAACTTGCTGGGAAGAACAAACATCTGGTCCATGTAAATCTTTTACATAATTTGACTGGATCCGGACACTTGAGGGGGGGGGGAGGAGTTTCCCGGAATTCCGTTTTTTGGGGGATTTTCACGACGAAACTTGGAAGGCATATCAGGGAACCGGTCAGACTGACTTGGAACAAAAAAAATCCTCGATATGATAATCTTGGGGGGGGGGGGAGTTGAGGGAGGGGAATCCGGAATATTGAGTCATGCGTAACTTTGGAACGGGTGATCGGATTCGAGTGAAATTTAATAATTAAACAGAGGACATTTTTCTCTGGTGATCTTTTTCATTTTCGGACCGAATCCGGCAATTATTGGGGGGAGGGCGGAAAATACTTGACCCGCTTAGACTGGTGTGATCTGGATCGAACTTCGTGGGAATAACAAACAGATGCTCTAGATTAATCATTTACAGAACCGGATTGGCTCCGGGTATTGTGGGTGGAGTTGGAGGAGGGGGGGGTCTGGGATTCCGGTGATCGCGCGTTAAAGTACTTCCAGATGTGCTAGGACGATGAAACTTCGCTGGAATATTGGAGGCTCAACAACATTTGCTTAGAAATTGCTACTTCCCAAATCCGATTATTCCTTACAGTACCAATCTTGACCGCAAAGCAAAAAAAATACTTTTAAGCAATATATGCATTTTCGTGATGCCCATCAGCCCATTTGCATTTTTGCCCCAAAGGTTTTGCTTACAAATGAAGTTCCAGCTCCCTTAGAGTGCGCATCTCAACCGCAAAGTCGAAACTTACTTTTGATCAATCAAATCATCTTAACCCATGCAAGTGCCATATGAGCTTACAGATCTTGTTGGATACCCTATGCCAAACGCTGGATACACTATGCCAGGTGCTGGATACTGTAACCCAGTAAAATATTGATGATTTGAGTGAAGCTAAAAAATCAACCAGTCAGAACTCCCTTATATTGAGGTAGGTCAGGGTTAGATTGCCAACAGGTATCCAGGATTTGGCATAGGGTATCCAGCGTTAGGCATGATAATGGTCTGATGGGCAACAGGAAATGCATATATTGCTTAAAAGTATTTTCTCACTTTGCGGTCAAGATTGGTACTTTAAGGAATAATCGGATTTGGGAAGTAGCAATTTCTAAGCAAATGTTGTTGAATCTCTTAGCGAAGTTTCATCGTCCTAGCACATCTGATAGTACCTTAACTCGCGATCACTGGAATCCCAGACCCCCCCTCCAACCCCACCCACAATACCCGGAGCCAATCCGGTTCTGTAAATGATTAATCCAGAGCATCTGTTTGTGATTCCCACAAAGTTCGATTCCGATCACACCAGTCTAAGCGGGTCAAGTATTTCCCCCCACCTCCAATAATTGTCGGATTCGGTCCGGAAATGAAAAATATCACCATAGAGAAATGTCCTCTATTCAATTATTAAATTTCACTCGAATCCGATCACCCGTTCCAAAGCTACGCATGACTCAATATTCCGGATTACCCTCCCTCAATTCCCCCCCCCCCCCCCCCCCAAGATTATCATATCGAGGACTTTTTTTTTATTCCAAGTCAGTTTGACCGGGTCCCTGATATGCCTGCCAAGTTTCGTAGTGAAAATCTCCGAAAACCGGAATCCCCCCCCCCCCCCAGGTCCGGATCCAGTCCAATTGTGTAAAAGATATACATGGACCAGATGTTTTTTCTTCCCAGCAAGTTTCGCTCCGATCCCTCCATTCTAACCGTTTCTTGAGATTCCCCCCCCCCCCAACTCCCCCACGGTGGCCGTAGCCAATCCGATTCAGTAAATGATTTACCTAGAGCATCTGTTTGTTCTTCCCACAAATTTCCATCCCGGTCACCAATTCCCCCCCCCCCCCCCAATAGTTGCCGGATCGAGTCCGGATATGAAAAAGATCACCAGAGAAATGTCCTCTGTTCAATTCTTAAATTTCACTCGAATCCGACTACCCGTTCCAAAGTTACGCGTGACTGAATATTCTGGATTCCCCTCCCTCAACTCCCCCCCCCCCCCCAC
>JAUPMV010000229.1:0-40984 GCA_030848855.1 Branchinecta sandiegonensis | reverse complement strand
TTAACTGACTGAATGTCTGTCTGTCTGTCTGTGTTGACTGTCTGTCTGTCTTGACTGACTGTCTGTCTGTCTGTCTTGACTAACTGACAGACTGTCGGTCTGTCTGTCTGTGTTGACTGACTGTCTGTCTATCTGTCTGTCTTGACTGACTGTCTGTCTGTCTGTCTGACTAGACTAACTGACTGACTGTCTGTCTGTCTGTCTGTGTTGACTGACTGTCTGTCTATCAATCTGTCTTGGCTGAAAGTCCGTCTGTTTGTCTGTGTTCACGGACCGTCTGTCTGTCTGTGCTCGCGGACCGTCTGTCTGTCTGTCTGTCTTGACTAACTGACTGGCCGTCTGTCTGTCTGTCTGTCTTGACTGACTGACTGTCTGTCTGTCTTGACTAACTAACTGACTGTCTGTCTGTCTGTCTGTGTTGACAGACCGTCTGTCTGTCTGTCTGTCTTGACTAACTAACTGACTGTCTGTCTGTCTGTCTGTGTTGACGGACCGTCTGTCTGTCTGTCTGTCTTGACTAACTGACTGTCTGTCTGTCTTGACTAACTGACTGACTGTCTGTCTGTCTGTCTGTGTTGACGGACCGTCTGTCTGTCTTGACTATTTGACTGACAGACTGTCTGTCTGTTTGTCTTGACTACCTGACTGACCGTCTGTCTGTCTTGACTGACTTACTGTCTGTCTGTCTTGACTAACTGACTGACTGTCTGTCTGTCTTGACTAACTAACTGACTGTCTGTCTGTCTGTCCGTGTTGACGGACCGTCCGTCTGTCTGTCTATCTTGACTAACTGACTGACATACTGTCTGTCTGTTTGTCTTGACTACCTGACTGACCGTCTGTCTGTCTTGACTGACTGACTGTCTGTCTGTCTTGACTAACTGACTGACTGTCTGTCTGTTTGTCTTGACTACCTGACTGACCGTCTGTCTGTCTTGACTGACATACTGTCTGTCTGTTTGTCTTGACTACCTGACTGACCGTCTGTCTTTCCTGACTGACTGACTGTCTGTCTGTCTTGACTAACTGACAGACTGTCTGTTTGTTTGTCTTGACTACCTCACTGACCGTCTGTCTGTCTGTCTGTCTTGACTGACTGACTGTCTGTCTGTCTTGACTAAATGACTGACTGTCTGTCTGTCTTGACTAACTGACTGACTGTCTGTCTGTCTGTCTGTGCTGACTGACTGTCTGTCTGTCTGACTGGACTGACTGTCTGTCTGTCTGGACTGAATGTCTGTCTGTCTGTTTGTATTGACAGACCGTCTGTCTGTCTTGACTAACTGACTGACCGTCTGTCTGTCTGTCTTGACTGACTGACTGTCTGTCTTGACTGACTGACTGTCTGTCTTGACTGACTGTCTGTCTGTCTGCCTGTCTTGAGTAACTGACTGAATGTCTGTCTGTCTGTCTGTTTTGACTGACTGTCTGTCTGTCTTGATTAACTGACTGACCGTTTGTCTGTCTGCCTGTCTTGACTGACTGTCTGTCTGTCTCTCTGTCTGTGTTGACTGACTGTCTGTCTTGACTGACTGTCTGTGTGTCTTGACTGACTGTCTGTCTGTCTTGACTGACTGTCTGTCTGCCTTGACTGACTGTCTGTCTGTCTGTCTTGACTAACTGACTGACTGTCTGTCTGTCTGTCTGGTTTGACTGACTGTCTGTCTTGACTGACTGTCTGTCTGTCTTGACTGACTGTCTGTCTGTCTTGACAGACTGTCTGTTTGTCTGTCTGTCTTGACTGACTGTCTGTCTGTCTGTCTTGACTAACTGACTGACTGTCTGTCTGTCTGTCTGTCTTGACTGACTGTCTGTCTGTCTGTCTTGACTGACTGTCTGTCTGTCTGTCTTGACTGACCGTCTGTCTGTCTGGCTGTCTTGACTGAGTGTATGTCTGTCCGTCTGTCTTGACTAACTGACTGAATGTCTGTCTGTCTGTCTGTGTTGACGGACTGTCTGTCTGTCTGTCTGTCTTCACTAACTGACTGACTGTCTATTTTTCTGTCTGTGTTGACGGACCGTCTGTCTGTCTGTCTGTCTTGACTAACTGACTGACCGTCTGTCTGTCTGTCTGTCTTGACTAACTGACTGATCGTCTGTCTGTCTGTCTGTCTTGACTAACCGACTGACCGTCTGTCTGTCTCGACTGACTGACTGTCTGTCTGTCTGTCTTGACTAACTGACTGACTGTATGTCTGTTTTGACTTACTGACTGACTGTCTGTCTGTCTGTCTGTCTTGAATGACTGTATATCTGTCTGTCTGTCTGTTTGTCTGTCTTGACTGACTGACTGTCTGTCTGTCTTGACTGACTGACTGTCTGTCTGTCTTGACTGACTGTCTGTCTGTCGGTCGGTCTTGACTAACTGACTGAATGTTTGTCTGTCTGTCTGTGTTGACTGACTGTCTGTCTGTCTGTCTTGACTGACTGTCTGTCTGTCTGTCTGTCTGTCTTGACTAACTGACCGAATGTCTGTCTGTCTGTCTGTGTTGACTGACTGTCTGTCTGTCTGTCTGTCTTGACTGACTGACTGTCTGTCTGTCTTGACTAACTGACTGACTGTCTGTCTGTCTGTCTGTGTTGACGGACCGTCTGTCTGTCTGTCTGTCTTGACTAACTGACCGACAGACTGTCTGTCTGTTTGTCTTGACTACCTGACTGACCGTCTGTCTGTCTTGACTGACTGACTGTCTGTCTGTCTTGACTAACTGACTGACTGTCTGTCTTGTCTTGACTAACTAACTGACTGTCTGTCTGTCTGTCCGTGTTGACGGACCGTCCGTCTGTCTGTCTGTCTTGACTAACTGACTGACATACTGTCTGTTTGTTTGTCTTGACTACCTGACTGACCGTCTGTCTGTCTGTCTCTCTTGACTGACTGACTGTCTGTCTGTCTTAATTAAATGACTGACTGACTGTCTGTGTTGACTGACTGTCTGTCTGTCTGACTGGACTGACTGTCTGTCTGTCTGGAAGAATGTCTGTCTGTCTGTTTGTGTTAACAGACCGTCTGTCTGTCTGTCTGTCTTGACTAACTGACTGACCGTCTGTCTGTCTATCTGCCTGTCTTGAGTAACTGACTGAATGTCTGTCTGTCTGTCTGTTTTGACTGACTGTCAGTCTGTCTTGATTAACTGACTGACCGTCTGTCTGTCTGCCTGTCTTGACTGACTGTCTGTCTGTCTTGACTGACTGTCTGTCTGTCTTGACTGACTGTCTGTCTGTCTTGACTGACTGTCTGTCTGTCTTGACTGACTGTCTGTCTGTCTGTCTGTCTTGACTGACTGTCTGTCTGTCTGTCTGTCTGTCTTGACTAACTGACTGACTGTCTGTCTGTCTGTCTGTGATGACGGACCGTCTGTCTGTCTGTCTGTCTTGACTAACTGACTGAATGTCTGTCTGTCTGTCTGTGTTGACTGACTGTCTGTCTGTCTTGAATAACTGACTGACCGTCTGTCTGTCTGCCTGTTTTGACTGACTTTCTGTCTGTCTGTCGGTCTTGACTAACTGACTGAATGTTTGTCTGTCTGTCTGTGTTGACTGACTGTCTGTCTGTCTGTCTTGACTGACTGTCTGTCTGTCTGTCTGTCTGTCTTGACTAACTGACCGAATGTCTGTCTGTCTGTCTGTGTTGACTGACTGTCTGTCTGTCTGTCTGTCTTGACTGACTGACTGTCTGTCTGTCTTGACTAACTGACTGACTGTCTGTCTGTCTGTCTGTGTTGACGGACCGTCTGTCTGTCTGTCTGTCTTGACTAACTGACCGACAGACTGTCTGTCTGTTTGTCTTGACTACCTGACTGACCGTCTGTCTGTCTTGACTGACTGACTGTCTGTCTGTCTTGACTAACTGACTGACTGTCTGTCTTGTCTTGACTAACTAACTGACTGTCTGTCTGTCTGTCCGTGTTGACGGACCGTCCGTCTGTCTGTCTGTCTTGACTAACTGACTGACATACTGTCTGTTTGTTTGTCTTGACTACCTGACTGACCGTCTGTCTGTCTGTCTCTCTTGACTGACTGACTGTCTGTCTGTCTTAATTAAATGACTGACTGACTGTCTGTGTTGACTGACTGTCTGTCTGTCTGACTGGACTGACTGTCTGTCTGTCTGGAAGAATGTCTGTCTGTCTGTTTGTGTTAACAGACCGTCTGTCTGTCTGTCTGTCTTGACTAACTGACTGACCGTCTGTCTGTCTATCTGCCTGTCTTGAGTAACTGACTGAATGTCTGTCTGTCTGTCTGTTTTGACTGACTGTCAGTCTGTCTTGATTAACTGACTGACCGTCTGTCTGTCTGCCTGTCTTGACTGACTGTCTGTCTGTCTTGACTGACTGTCTGTCTGTCTTGACTGACTGTCTGTCTGTCTTGACTGACTGTCTGTCTGTCTTGACTGACTGTCTGTCTGTCTGTCTGTCTTGACTGACTGTCTGTCTGTCTGTCTGTCTGTCTTGACTAACTGACTGACTGTCTGTCTGTCTGTCTGTGATGACGGACCGTCTGTCTGTCTGTCTGTCTTGACTAACTGACTGAATGTCTGTCTGTCTGTCTGTGTTGACTGACTGTCTGTCTGTCTTGAATAACTGACTGACCGTCTGTCTGTCTGCCTGTTTTGACTGACTTTCTGTCTGTCTGTCTGTCTTGAATAACTGACTGACTGTCTGTCTGTCTGTCTTGACTGACTGTCTGTCTGTCTTGACTGACTGTCTGTCTGTCTTACCTGACTGTCTGTCTGTCTGTCTGTCTTGACTGACTGTCTGTCTGTCTGTCTTGACTGACCGTCTGTCAGTCTGGCTGTCTTGACTGAGTGTAGGTCTGTCCGTCTTTCTTGACTAACTGACTGAATGTCTGTCTGTGTTGACGGACCGTCTATCTGTCTTTCTGTTTTGACGGACCGCCTGTCTGTCTTTCTGTCTTGACTAACTGACTGGCCGTCTATCTGTCTCTCTGTCTTGACTGACTGACTGTCTGTCTGTCTTGACTAACTGACTTACTGTCTGTCTGTCTGTCTGTCTGTCTGTGTTGACTGACTTTCTGTCTGTCTGTCTGGATTGACTGTCTGTCTGCCTGGACGGTATGTCTTTCTGTCTGTCTGTGTTGACGGACCGTCTGTCTGTCTGTTTGTCTTGAGTAACTGACTGACCGTCTGTCTGTCTATCTGTCTTGACTGTCTGTCTGTCTTGACTAAGTGACCGAATGTCTGTCTGTCTGTCTGTGTTGACTGACTGTCTGTCTGTCTTGATTAACTGACTGACCGTCTGTCTGTCTGCCTGTCTTGACTGACTGTCTGTCTGTCTGTCTGTCTTGACTAACTGACTGACTGTCTATTTGTCTGTCTGTGTTGATTGACTGTCTGTCTTGACTGACTGGGTGTCTGTCTTGATTGGCTGTCTGTCTTGACTGACTGGGTGTCTGTCTTGACTGACTGTCTGTCTGTCTTGACTGACTGTCTGTCTTTCTGTCTGTCTGTCTGTCTGTCTGTCTGTCTGTCTGTCTGTCTTGACTGACTGTCTGTCTATCTGTCTGTCTTGACTGACTATCTGTCTGTCTTGACTGACTGCCTGTCTGTCTAGACTAACAGGCTGACTTTCTGTCTGTCTGTCTGTCTTTCTGTGTTGACTGACTGTCTGTCTGTCTTGACTGACTGCCTGTCTGTCTTGACTAACTGACTTACTGTCTGTCTGTGTGTCTGTGTTGACTGACTGTCTGTCTGTCTGACTGGACTGACTGTCTGTCTTTCTGACTGGACTGACTGTCTGCCTGTCTGGACTGAATGTCTGTCTGTCTGTCTGTCTTGACTGACTGACTGTCTGTCTTGACTGACTGACTGTCTGTCTTGACTCACTGTCTGTCTGTCCGACTGTCTTGACTAACTGACTTAATGTATGTCTGTCTGTCTGTCTTGACTGACTGTCTGTCTGTCTTGACTGACTGTCTGTCTGTCTGTCTTGACTGCCTGTCTGTGTGTCTGTCTGTCTTGACTGAGTGTCTGTCTGTCTGTCTGTCTTGACTAACTGACTGAATGTCTGTCTGTCTGTGTGTCTTGACTGACTGTCTGTCTGTCTTGACTGACGGTCTGTCTGTCTGTCTGTGTTGACTGGCTGACTGTCTGTCTGTCTTGACTAACTGACTGACTGTCTGTCTGTCTGTCGGTGTTGACTGACTGTCTGTCTGTCTTTCTGGACTGAATATCTGTCTGTCTGTCTGTGTTGACGAACCGTTTGTCTGTCTGTCTGTCTTGACTAACTGACTGACCGTCTGTTAGTCTGTCTGTCTTGACTGACTGACTGTCTGTCTGTCTGTCTGTCTTGACTAACTGACTGAATGTCTGTCTGTCTGTCTGTCTGTCTTGACTCTCTGTCTGTCTTGACTGACTGTCTGTCTGTCTGTCTTGATTAACTGACTGACTGTCGGTCTGTCTGTCTGTGTTGACTGACTGACTGTCTGTCTGTCTGTCTTGACTAACTGACTGACTGTCTGTCTGTCTGTCTTGAACGACTGTATATCTGTCTGTCTGTCTTGACTGACCGTCTGTCTGTCTGTCTTGACTGACTGACTCTCTGTCTGTCTTGACTGACCGTCTGTCTGTCTGTCTTGACTGACTGACTGTCTGTCTGTCTTGACTGACCGTCTGTCTGTCTGTCTGTCTGTTTTGACTGACTGACTGTCTGTCTGTCTTGACGGACTGTCTGTCTGTCTGTCTGTCTTGACTAACTGACTGAATGTCTGTCTGTCTGTCTGTGTTGACTGACTGTCTGTCTGTCTGTCTTGACTGACTTTCTGTCTGTCTGTCTGTCTTGACTAACTGACCGAATGTCTGTCTGTCTGTCTGTGTTGACTGAATGTCTGTCTGTCTGTCTGTCTTGATTAACTGACGGAACGTCTGTCTGTCTGCCTGTCTTGACTGACTGTCTGTCTGTCTGTCTGTCTTGACTAACTGACTGACTGTCTATCTGTCTGTCTGTGTTGACTGACTGTCTGTCTTGACTGACTGTCTGTCTGTCTTGACTGACTGTCTGTCTGTCTGTCTGTCTAGACTGACTGTCTGGCTATCTGTCTGTCTTAACTGACTGTCTGTCTGTCTTGACTGTCTGCCTGTCTGTCTAGACTAACTGACTGACTGTCTGTCTGTCTGCCTATCTGTGTTGACTGACTGTCTGTCTGTCTGTCTGTCTTGACTAAATGACTGACCGTCTGTCTGTCTGTCTGTCTTGTCTGACTGACTGTCTGTCTGTCTTGTTTAACTGACTGAATGTCTGTCTGTCTGTCTGTCTTGACTGACTGACTGTCTGTCTGTCTTGACTAACTGACTGACTGTCTGTCAGTCTGTCTGTGTTGACTGACTGTCTGTCTGTCTGTCTGGACTGACTGTCTGTCTGTCTGGACTGAATGTCTGTCTGTCTGTCTGTGTTGACTAACCGTTTGTCTGTCTTGACTAACTGACTGACCGTCTGTCAGTCTGTCTGTCTTGACTGACTGACTGTCTGTCTGTCTTGACTGACTGTCTGTCGGTCTGCCTGTCTTGACTAACTGACTGACTTTCTGTCTGTCTTGACTGACTGTCTGTCTGTCTGTTTGTCTTGACTGACTGTCTGTCTATCTGTCTGTCTTGACTGACTGTCTGTCTGTCTTGACTGACTGCCTGTCTGTCTAGACTAACTGACTGACTGTCTGTCTGTCTGTCTGTCTGTGTTGACTGACTGTCTGTCTGTCTGGAATGACTTTCTGTCTATCTATATTGACTGACTTTGACTGACTGTCCGCCTGTATTGACTAAGTGACTAAATGTCTGTCTGTCTGTCTGTGTTGACTGACTGTCTGTCTGTTTTGACTGACGGTCTGTCTGTGTTGACTGGCTAACTGTCTGTCTGTCTTGACTAACTGACTGACTGTCTGTCTGTCTGTCTGTGTTGACTGACTGTCTGTCTGTCTGTCTGGACTGACTGTCTGTCTGTCTGGACTGAATGTCTGTCTGTCTGTCTGCGTTGACGAACCGTTTGTCTGTCTGTCTGTCTTGACTAACTGACTGACCGTCTGCTTGTCTGTCTGTCTTGACTAACTGACTGACTGTCTGTCTGTCTTGACTAACTGACTGAATGTCTGTCTATCTGTCTTGACTTTCTGACTGAATGTCTGTCTGTCTGTCTTTCTTGACTGACTGAATGTCTGTCTGTCTTGACTAACTGACTGCCTGTCTGTCTGTCTGTCTGTCTGTGTTGACTGACTGTCTGTCTGTCTGTCTGGACTGACTGTCTGTCTGTCTGGACTGAACGTTTGTCTGTCTGTCTGTGTTGACGAACCGTTTGTCTGTCTGTCTGTCTTGACTAACTTACTGACCGTCTGTCTGTCAGTCTGTCTTGACTGACTGAATGACTGTCTGTCTACCTTGACTGACTGTCTTTCTGTCTGTCTGTCTTGATTAACTGACTGAATGTCTGTCTGTCTGTCTGTGTTGACTGTCTGTCTGTCTTGACTGACTGTCTGTCTGTCTGTCTTGACTAACTGACAGACTGTCGGTCTGTCTGTCTATGTTGACTGACTGTCTGTCTATCTGTCTGTCTTGACTGACTGTCTGTCTGTCTGTCTGACTAGACTAACTGACTGACTGTCTGTCTGTCTGTCTGTGTTGACTGACTGTCTGTCTATCAATCTGTCTTGGCTGAAAGTCCGTCTGTTTGTCTGTGTTCACGGACCGTCTGTCTGTCTGTGCTCGCGGACCGTCTGTCTGTCTGTCTGTCTTGACTAACTGACTGGCCGTCTGTCTGTCTGTCTGTCTTGACTGACTGACTGTCTGTCTGTCTTGACTAACTAACTGACTGTCTGTCTGTCTGTCTGTGTTGACAGACCGTCTGTCTGTCTGTCTGTCTTGACTAACTAACTGACTGTCTGTCTGTCTGTCTGTGTTGACGGACCGTCTGTCTGTCTGTCTGTCTTGACTAACTGACTGTCTGTCTGTCTTGACTAACTGACTGACTGTCTGTCTGTCTGTCTGTGTTGACGGACCGTCTGTCTGTCTTGACTATTTGACTGACAGACTGTCTGTCTGTTTGTCTTGACTACCTGACTGACCGTCTGTCTGTCTTGACTGACTTACTGTCTGTCTGTCTTGACTAACTGACTGACTGTCTGTCTGTCTTGACTAACTAACTGACTGTCTGTCTGTCTGTCCGTGTTGACGGACCGTCCGTCTGTCTGTCTATCTTGACTAACTGACTGACATACTGTCTGTCTGTTTGTCTTGACTACCTGACTGACCGTCTGTCTGTCTTGACTGACTGACTGTCTGTCTGTCTTGACTAACTGAATGACTGTCTGTCTGTTTGTCTTGACTACCTGACTGACCGTCTGTCTGTCTTGACTGACATACTGTCTGTCTGTTTGTCTTGACTACCTGACTGACCGTCTGTCTTTCCTGACTGACTGACTGTCTGTCTGTCTTGACTAACTGACAGACTGTCTGTTTGTTTGTCTTGACTACCTCACTGACCGTCTGTCTGTCTGTCTGTCTTGACTGACTGACTGTCTGTCTGTCTTGACTAAATGACTGACTGTCTGTCTGTCTTGACTAACTGACTGACTGTCTGTCTGTCTGTCTGTGCTGACTGACTGTCTGTCTGTCTGACTGGACTGACTGTCTGTCTGTCTGGACTGAATGTCTGTCTGTCTGTTTGTATTGACAGACCGTCTGTCTGTCTTGACTAACTGACTGACCGTCTGTCTGTCTGTCTTGACTGACTGACTGTCTGTCTTGACTGACTGACTGTCTGTCTTGACTGACTGTCTGTCTGTCTGCCTGTCTTGAGTAACTGACTGAATGTCTGTCTGTCTGTCTGTTTTGACTGACTGTCTGTCTGTCTTGATTAACTGACTGACCGTTTGTCTGTCTGCCTGTCTTGACTGACTGTCTGTCTGTCTCTCTGTCTGTGTTGACTGACTGTCTGTCTTGACTGACTGTCTGTGTGTCTTGACTGACTGTCTGTCTGTCTTGACTGACTGTCTGTCTGCCTTGACTGACTGTCTGTCTGTCTGTCTTGACTAACTGACTGACTGTCTGTCTGTCTGTCTGGTTTGACTGACTGTCTGTCTTGACTGACTGTCTGTCTGTCTTGACTGACTGTCTGTCTGTCTTGACAGACTGTCTGTTTGTCTGTCTGTCTTGACTGACTGTCTGTCTGTCTGTCTTGACTAACTGACTGACTGTCTGTCTGTCTGTCTGTCTTGACTGACTGTCTGTCTGTCTGTCTTGACTGACTGTCTGTCTGTCTGTCTTGACTGACCGTCTGTCTGTCTGGCTGTCTTGACTGAGTGTATGTCTGTCCGTCTGTCTTGACTAACTGACTGAATGTCTGTCTGTCTGTCTGTGTTGACGGACCGTCTGTCTGTCTTTCTGTTTTGACGGACCACCTGTCTGTCTTTCTGTCTTGACTAACTGACTGGCCGTCTGTCTGTCTCTCTGTCTTGACTAACTGACTGACTGTCTGTCTGTCTTGATTAACTGACTGACCGTCTGTCTGTCTGCCTGTCTTGACTGACTGTCTGTCTGTCTTCACTAACTGACTGACTGTCTATTTTTCTGTCTGTGTTGACGGACCGTCTGTCTGTCTGTCTGTCTTGACTAACTGACTGACCGTCTGTCTGTCTGTCTGTCTTGACTAACTGACTGATCGTCTGTCTGTCTGTCTGTCTTGACTAACCGACTGACCGTCTGTCTGTCTCGACTGACTGACTGTCTGTCTGTCTGTCTTGACTAACTGACTGACTGTCTGTCTGTTTTGACTTACTGACTGACTGTCTGTCTGTCTGTCTGTCTTGAATGACTGTATATCTGTCTGTCTGTCTGTTTGTCTGTCTTGACTGACTGACTGTCTGTCTGTCTTGACTGACTGACTGTCTGTCTGTCTTGACTGACTGTCTGTCTGTCGGTCGGTCTTGACTAACTGACTGAATGTTTGTCTGTCTGTCTGTGTTGACTGACTGTCTGTCTGTCTGTCTTGACTGACTGTCTGTCTGTCTGTCTGTCTGTCTTGACTAACTGACCGAATGTCTGTCTGTCTGTCTGTGTTGACTGACTGTCTGTCTGTCTGTCTGTCTTGACTGACTGACTGTCTGTCTGTCTTGACTAACTGACTGACTGTCTGTCTGCCTGTCTGTGTTGACGGACCGTCTGTCTGTCTGTCTGTCTTGACTAACTGACTGACAGACTGTCTGTCTGTTTGTCTTGACTACCTGACTGACCGTCTGTCTGTCTTGACTGACTGACTGTCTGTCTGTCTTGACTAACTGACTGACTGTCTGTCTTGTCTTGACTAACTAACTGACTGTCTGTCTGTCTGTCCGTGTTGACGGACCGTCCGTCTGTCTGTCTGTCTTGACTAACTGACTGACATACTGTCTGTTTGTTTGTCTTGACTACCTGACTGACCGTCTGTCTGTCTGTCTCTCTTGACTGACTGACTGTCTGTCTGTCTTGATTAAATGACTGACTGTCTGTCTGTGTTGACTGACTGTCTGTCTGTCTGACTGGACTGACTGTCTGTCTGTCTGGAAGAATGTCTGTCTGTCTGTTTGTGTTAACAGACCGTCTGTCTGTCTGTCTGTCTTGACTAACTGACTGACCGTCTGTCTGTCTATCTGCCTGTCTTGAGTAACTGACTGAATGTCTGTCTGTCTGTCTGTTTTGACTGACTGTCAGTCTGTCTTGATTAACTGACTGACCGTCTGTCTGTCTGCCTGTCTTGACTGACTGTCTGTCTGTCTTGACTGACTGTCTGTCTGTCTTGACTGACTGTCTGTCTGTCTTGACTGACTGTCTGTCTGTCTTGACTGACTGTCTGTCTGTCTGTCTGTCTTGACTGACTGTCTGTCTGTCTGTCTGTCTGTCTTGACTAACTGACTGACTGTCTGTCTGTCTGTCTGTGATGACGGACCGTCTGTCTGTCTGTCTGTCTTGACTAACTGACTGAATGTCTGTCTGTCTGTCTGTGTTGACTGACTGTCTGTCTGTCTTGAATAACTGACTGACCGTCTGTCTGTCTGCCTGTTTTGAATGACTTTATGTCTGTCTGTCTGTCTTGAATAACTGACTGACTGTCTGTCTGTCTGTCTTGACTGACTGTCTGTCTGTCTTGACTGACTGTCTGTCTGTCTTACCTGACTGTCTGTCTGTCTGTCTGTCTTGACTGACTGTCTGTCTGTCTGTCTTGACTGACCGTCTGTCAGTCTGGCTGTCTTGACTGAGTGTAGGTCTGTCCGTCTTTCTTGACTAACTGACTGAATGTCTGTCTGTGTTGACGGACCGTCTATCTGTCTTTCTGTTTTGACGGACCGCCTGTCTGTCTTTCTGTCTTGACTAACTGACTGGCCGTCTGTCTGTCTCTCTGTCTTGACTGACTGACTGTCTGTCTGTCTTGACTAACTGACTTACTGTCTGTCTGTCTGTCTGTCTGTCTGTGTTGACTGACTTTCTGTCTGTCTGTCTGGATTGACTGTCTGTCTGCCTGGACGGTATGTCTTTCTGTCTGTCTGTGTTGACGGACCGTCTGTCTGTCTGTTTGTCTTGAGTAACTGACTGACCGTCTGTCTGTCTATCTGTCTTGACTGACAGACTGTCTGTCTGTCTGTCTTGCCTGACTGTCTGTCTGTCTTGACTAAGTGACCGAATGTCTGTCTGTCTGTCTGTGTTGACTGACTGTCTGTCTGTCTTGATTAACTGACTGACCGTCTGTCTGTCTGCCTGTCTTGACTGACTGTCTGTCTGTCTGTCTGTCTTGACTAACTGACTGACTGTCTATTTGTCTGTCTGTGTTGATTGACTGTCTGTCTTGACTGACTGGGTGTCTGTCTTGATTGGCTGTCTGTCTTGACTGACTGGGTGTCTGTCTTGACTGACTGTCTGTCTTTCTGTCTGTCTGTCTGTCTGTCTGTCTGTCTGTCTGTCTGTCTTGACTGACTGTCTGTCTATCTGTCTGTCTTGACTGACTATCTGTCTGTCTTGACTGACTGCCTGTCTGTCTAGACTAACAGGCTGACTTTCTGTCTGTCTGTCTGTCTTTCTGTGTTGACTGACTGTCTGTCTGTCTTGACTGACTGCCTGTCTGTCTTGACTAACTGACTTACTGTCTGTCTGTGTGTCTGTGTTGACTGACTGTCTGTCTGTCTGACTGGACTGACTGTCTGTCTTTCTGACTGGACTGACTGTCTGCCTGTCTGGACTGAATGTCTGTCTGTCTGTCTGTCTTGACTGACTGACTGTCTGTCTTGACTGACTGACTGTCTGTCTTGACTCACTGTCTGTCTGTCCGACTGTCTTGACTAACTGACTTAATGTATGTCTGTCTGTCTGTCTTGACTGACTGTCTGTCTGTCTTGACTGACTGTCTGTCTGTCTGTCTTGACTGCCTGTCTGTGTGTCTGTCTGTCTTGACTGAGTGTCTGTCTGTCTGTCTGTCTTGACTAACTGACTGAATGTCTGTCTGTCTGTGTGTCTTGACTGACTGTCTGTCTGTCTTGACTGACGGTCTGTCTGTCTGTCTGTGTTGACTGGCTGACTGTCTGTCTGTCTTGACTAACTGACTGACTGTCTGTCTGTCTGTCGGTGTTGACTGACTGTCTGTCTGTCTGTCTGGACTGAATATCTGTCTGTCTGTCTGTGTTGACGAACCGTTTGTCTGTCTGTCTGTCTTGACTAACTGACTGACCGTCTGTTAGTCTGTCTGTCTTGACTGACTGACTGTCTGTCTGTCTGTCTGTCTTGACTAACTGACTGAATGTCTGTCTGTCTGTCTGTCTGTCTTGACTCTCTGTCTGTCTTGACTGACTGTCTGTCTGTCTGTCTTGATTAACTGACTGACTGTCGGTCTGTCTGTCTGTGTTGACTGACTGACTGTCTGTCTGTCTGTCTTGACTAACTGACTGAATGTCTGTCTGTCTGTCTGTGTTGACTGACTGTCTGTCTGTCTGTCTTGACTGACTGTCTGTCTGTCTGTCTTGAACGACTGTATATCTGTCTGTCTGTCTTGACTGACCGTCTGTCTGTCTGTCTTGACTGACTGACTCTCTGTCTGTCTTGACTGACCGTCTGCCTGTCTGTCTTGACTGACTGACTGTCTGTCTGTCTTGACTGACCGTCTGTCTGTCTGTCTGTCTGTCTTGACTGACTGACTGTCTGTCTGTCTTGACGGACTGTCTGTCTGTCTGTCTGTCTTGACTAACTGACTGAATGTCTGTCTGTCTGTCTGTGTTGACTGACTGTCTGTCTGTCTGTCTTGACTGACTTTCTGTCTGTCTGTCTGTCTTGACTAACTGACCGAATGTCTGTCTGTCTGTCTGTGTTGACTGAATGTCTGTCTGTCTGTCTGTCTTGATTAACTGACGGAACGTCTGTCTGTCTGCCTGTCTTGACTGACTGTCTGTCTGTCTGTCTGTCTTGACTAACTGACTGACTGTCTATCTGTCTGTCTGTGTTGACTGACTGTCTGTCTTGACTGACTGTCTGTCTGTCTTGACTGACTGTCTGTCTGTCTGTCTGTCTAGACTGACTGTCTGGCTATCTGTCTGTCTTGACTGACTGTCTGTCTGTCTTGACTGACTGCCTGTCTGTCTAGACTAACTGACTGACTGTCTGTCTGTCTGCCTATCTGTGTTGACTGACTGTCTGTCTGTCTGTCTGTCTTGACTAAATGACTGACCGTCTGTCTGTCTGTCTGTCTTGTCTGACTGACTGTCTGTCTGTCTTGTTTAACTGACTGAATGTCTGTCTGTCTGTCTGTCTTGACTGACTGACTGTCTGTCTGTCTTGACTAACTGACTGACTGTCTGTCAGTCTGTCTGTGTTGACTGACTGTCTGTCTGTCATTCTTGACTGACTGTCTGTCTGTCTTGACTGACTGACTGTCTGTCTGTCTTGACTGACTGTCTGTCTGTCTGTCTGTCTTGACTAACTGACTGAATGTCTGTCTGCCTGTCTTGACTGACTGTCTGTCGGTCTGTCTGTCTTGAGTAACTGACAGACTGTCTATCTGTCTGTCTGTGTTGACTGACTGTCTGTCTTGACTGACTGTCTGTCTGTCTTGACTGACTGTCTGTCTGTCTGTCTGTCTTGACTGACTGTCTGTCTATCTGTCTATCTTGACTGACTGTCTGTCTGTCTTGACTGACTGTCTGTCTGTCTTGACTGACTGTCTGTCTGTCTTGACCGACTGCCTGTCTGTCTAGACTAAGTGACTGACTGTCTGTCTGTCTGTCTGTCTGTCTGTGTTGACTGACTGTCTGTTTGTCTGGACTGAATGTCTGTCTGTCTGGACTGAATGTCTGTCTATCTATCTTGACTGACTTTGACTGACTGTCTGTCTGTCTGCCTGTCTTGACTAACTGACTGAATGTCTGTCTGTCTGTCTGTGTTGAATGACTGTCTGTCTGTGTTGACTGACGGTCTGTCTGTCTGTCTATGTTGACTGACTATCTGTCATGACTGACTTTCTGTCTGTCTTGACTGACTGTCTGTCTGTCTGTTTGTCTTGACTGACTGTCTGTCTATCTGTCTGTCTTGACTGACTGTCTGTCTGTCTTGACTGACTGCCTGTCTGTCTAGACTAACTGACTGACTGTCTGTCTGTCTGTCTGTCTGTGTTGACTGACTGTCTGTCTGTCTGGAATGACTTTCTGTCTATCTATATTGACTGACTTTGACTGACTGTCCGCCTGTATTGACTAAGTGACTAAATGTCTGTCTGTCTGTCTGTGTTGACTGACTGTCTGTCTGTTTTGACTGACGGTCTGTCTGTGTTGACTGGCTAACTGTCTGTCTGTCTTGACTAACTGACTGACTGTCTGTCTGTCTGTCTGTGTTGACTGACTGTCTGTCTGTCTGTCTGGACTGACTGTCTGTCTGTCTGGACTGAATGTCTGTCTGTCTGTCTGCGTTGACGAACCGTTTGTCTGTCTGTCTGTCTTGACTAACTGACTGACCGTCTGCTTGTCTGTCTGTCTTGACTAACTGACTGACTGTCTGTCTGTCTTGACTAACTGACTGAATGTCTGTCTATCTGTCTTGACTTTCTGACTGAATGTCTGTCTGTCTGTCTTTCTTGACTGACTGAATGTCTGTCTGTCTTGACTAACTGACTGCCTGTCTGTCTGTCTGTCTGTCTGTGTTGACTGACTGTCTGTCTGTCTGTCTGGACTGACTGTCTGTCTGTCTGGACTGAACGTTTGTCTGTCTGTCTGTGTTGACGAACCGTTTGTCTGTCTGTCTGTCTTGACTAACTTACTGACCGTCTGTCTGTCAGTCTGTCTTGACTGACTGAATGACTGTCTGTCTACCTTGACTGACTGTCTTTCTGTCTGTCTGTCTTGATTAACTGACTGAATGTCTGTCTGTCTGTCTGTGTTGACTGTCTGTCTGTCTTGACTGACTGTCTGTCTGTCTGTCTTGACTAACTGACAGACTGTCGGTCTGTCTGTCTGTGTTGACTGACTGTCTGTCTATCTGTCTGTCTTGACTGACTGTCTGTCTGTCTGTCTGACTAGACTAACTGACTGACTGTCTGTCTGTCTGTCTGTGTTGACTGACTGTCTGTCTATCAATCTGTCTTGGCTGAAAGTCCGTCTGTTTGTCTGTGTTCACGGACCGTCTGTCTGTCTGTGCTCGCGGACCGTCTGTCTGTCTGTCTGTCTTGACTAACTGACTGGCCGTCTGTCTGTCTGTCTGTCTTGACTGACTGACTGTCTGTCTGTCTTGACTAACTAACTGACTGTCTGTCTGTCTGTCTGTGTTGACAGACCGTCTGTCTGTCTGTCTGTCTTGACTAACTAACTGACTGTCTGTCTGTCTGTCTGTGTTGACGGACCGTCTGTCTGTCTGTCTGTCTTGACTAACTGACTGTCTGTCTGTCTTGACTAACTGACTGACTGTCTGTCTGTCTGTCTGTGTTGACGGACCGTCTGTCTGTCTTGACTATTTGACTGACAGACTGTCTGTCTGTTTGTCTTGACTACCTGACTGACCGTCTGTCTGTCTTGACTGACTTACTGTCTGTCTGTCTTGACTAACTGACTGACTGTCTGTCTGTCTTGACTAACTAACTGACTGTCTGTCTGTCTGTCCGTGTTGACGGACCGTCCGTCTGTCTGTCTATCTTGACTAACTGACTGACATACTGTCTGTCTGTTTGTCTTGACTACCTGACTGACCGTCTGTCTGTCTTGACTGACTGACTGTCTGTCTGTCTTGACTAACTGACTGACTGTCTGTCTGTTTGTCTTGACTACCTGACTGACCGTCTGTCTGTCTTGACTGACATACTGTCTGTCTGTTTGTCTTGACTACCTGACTGACCGTCTGTCTTTCCTGACTGACTGACTGTCTGTCTGTCTTGACTAACTGACAGACTGTCTGTTTGTTTGTCTTGACTACCTCACTGACCGTCTGTCTGTCTGTCTGTCTTGACTGACTGACTGTCTGTCTGTCTTGACTAAATGACTGACTGTCTGTCTGTCTTGACTAACTGACTGACTGTCTGTCTGTCTGTCTGTGCTGACTGACTGTCTGTCTGTCTGACTGGACTGACTGTCTGTCTGTCTGGACTGAATGTCTGTCTGTCTGTTTGTATTGACAGACCGTCTGTCTGTCTTGACTAACTGACTGACCGTCTGTCTGTCTGTCTTGACTGACTGACTGTCTGTCTTGACTGACTGACTGTCTGTCTTGACTGACTGTCTGTCTGTCTGCCTGTCTTGAGTAACTGACTGAATGTCTGTCTGTCTGTCTGTTTTGACTGACTGTCTGTCTGTCTTGATTAACTGACTGACCGTTTGTCTGTCTGCCTGTCTTGACTGACTGTCTGTCTGTCTCTCTGTCTGTGTTGACTGACTGTCTGTCTTGACTGACTGTCTGTGTGTCTTGACTGACTGTCTGTCTGTCTTGACTGACTGTCTGTCTGCCTTGACTGACTGTCTGTCTGTCTGTCTTGACTAACTGACTGACTGTCTGTCTGTCTGTCTGGTTTGACTGACTGTCTGTCTTGACTGACTGTCTGTCTGTCTTGACTGACTGTCTGTCTGTCTTGACAGACTGTCTGTTTGTCTGTCTGTCTTGACTGACTGTCTGTCTGTCTGTCTTGACTAACTGACTGACTGTCTGTCTGTCTGTCTGTCTTGACTGACTGTCTGTCTGTCTGTCTTGACTGACTGTCTGTCTGTCTGTCTTGACTGACCGTCTGTCTGTCTGGCTGTCTTGACTGAGTGTATGTCTGTCCGTCTGTCTTGACTAACTGACTGAATGTCTGTCTGTCTGTCTGTGTTGACGGACTGTCTGTCTGTCTGTCTGTCTTCACTAACTGACTGACTGTCTATTTTTCTGTCTGTGTTGACGGACCGTCTGTCTGTCTGTCTGTCTTGACTAACTGACTGACCGTCTGTCTGTCTGTCTGTCTTGACTAACTGACTGATCGTCTGTCTGTCTGTCTGTCTTGACTAACCGACTGACCGTCTGTCTGTCTCGACTGACTGACTGTCTGTCTGTCTGTCTTGACTAACTGACTGACTGTATGTCTGTTTTGACTTACTGACTGACTGTCTGTCTGTCTGTCTGTCTTGAATGACTGTATATCTGTCTGTCTGTCTGTTTGTCTGTCTTGACTGACTGACTGTCTGTCTGTCTTGACTGACTGACTGTCTGTCTGTCTTGACTGACTGTCTGTCTGTCGGTCGGTCTTGACTAACTGACTGAATGTTTGTCTGTCTGTCTGTGTTGACTGACTGTCTGTCTGTCTGTCTTGACTGACTGTCTGTCTGTCTGTCTGTCTGTCTTGACTAACTGACCGAATGTCTGTCTGTCTGTCTGTGTTGACTGACTGTCTGTCTGTCTGTCTGTCTTGACTGACTGACTGTCTGTCTGTCTTGACTAACTGACTGACTGTCTGTCTGTCTGTCTGTGTTGACGGACCGTCTGTCTGTCTGTCTGTCTTGACTAACTGACCGACAGACTGTCTGTCTGTTTGTCTTGACTACCTGACTGACCGTCTGTCTGTCTTGACTGACTGACTGTCTGTCTGTCTTGACTAACTGACTGACTGTCTGTCTTGTCTTGACTAACTAACTGACTGTCTGTCTGTCTGTCCGTGTTGACGGACCGTCCGTCTGTCTGTCTGTCTTGACTAACTGACTGACATACTGTCTGTTTGTTTGTCTTGACTACCTGACTGACCGTCTGTCTGTCTGTCTCTCTTGACTGACTGACTGTCTGTCTGTCTTAATTAAATGACTGACTGACTGTCTGTGTTGACTGACTGTCTGTCTGTCTGACTGGACTGACTGTCTGTCTGTCTGGAAGAATGTCTGTCTGTCTGTTTGTGTTAACAGACCGTCTGTCTGTCTGTCTGTCTTGACTAACTGACTGACCGTCTGTCTGTCTATCTGCCTGTCTTGAGTAACTGACTGAATGTCTGTCTGTCTGTCTGTTTTGACTGACTGTCAGTCTGTCTTGATTAACTGACTGACCGTCTGTCTGTCTGCCTGTCTTGACTGACTGTCTGTCTGTCTTGACTGACTGTCTGTCTGTCTTGACTGACTGTCTGTCTGTCTTGACTGACTGTCTGTCTGTCTTGACTGACTGTCTGTCTGTCTGTCTGTCTTGACTGACTGTCTGTCTGTCTGTCTGTCTGTCTTGACTAACTGACTGACTGTCTGTCTGTCTGTCTGTGATGACGGACCGTCTGTCTGTCTGTCTGTCTTGACTAACTGACTGAATGTCTGTCTGTCTGTCTGTGTTGACTGACTGTCTGTCTGTCTTGAATAACTGACTGACCGTCTGTCTGTCTGCCTGTTTTGACTGACTTTCTGTCTGTCTGTCGGTCTTGACTAACTGACTGAATGTTTGTCTGTCTGTCTGTGTTGACTGACTGTCTGTCTGTCTGTCTTGACTGACTGTCTGTCTGTCTGTCTGTCTGTCTTGACTAACTGACCGAATGTCTGTCTGTCTGTCTGTGTTGACTGACTGTCTGTCTGTCTGTCTGTCTTGACTGACTGACTGTCTGTCTGTCTTGACTAACTGACTGACTGTCTGTCTGTCTGTCTGTGTTGACGGACCGTCTGTCTGTCTGTCTGTCTTGACTAACTGACCGACAGACTGTCTGTCTGTTTGTCTTGACTACCTGACTGACCGTCTGTCTGTCTTGACTGACTGACTGTCTGTCTGTCTTGACTAACTGACTGACTGTCTGTCTTGTCTTGACTAACTAACTGACTGTCTGTCTGTCTGTCCGTGTTGACGGACCGTCCGTCTGTCTGTCTGTCTTGACTAACTGACTGACATACTGTCTGTTTGTTTGTCTTGACTACCTGACTGACCGTCTGTCTGTCTGTCTCTCTTGACTGACTGACTGTCTGTCTGTCTTAATTAAATGACTGACTGACTGTCTGTGTTGACTGACTGTCTGTCTGTCTGACTGGACTGACTGTCTGTCTGTCTGGAAGAATGTCTGTCTGTCTGTTTGTGTTAACAGACCGTCTGTCTGTCTGTCTGTCTTGACTAACTGACTGACCGTCTGTCTGTCTATCTGCCTGTCTTGAGTAACTGACTGAATGTCTGTCTGTCTGTCTGTTTTGACTGACTGTCAGTCTGTCTTGATTAACTGACTGACCGTCTGTCTGTCTGCCTGTCTTGACTGACTGTCTGTCTGTCTTGACTGACTGTCTGTCTGTCTTGACTGACTGTCTGTCTGTCTTGACTGACTGTCTGTCTGTCTTGACTGACTGTCTGTCTGTCTGTCTGTCTTGACTGACTGTCTGTCTGTCTGTCTGTCTGTCTGTCTTGACTAACTGACTGACTGTCTGTCTGTCTGTCTGTGATGACGGACCGTCTGTCTGTCTGTCTGTCTTGACTAACTGACTGAATGTCTGTCTGTCTGTCTGTGTTGACTGACTGTCTGTCTGTCTTGAATAACTGACTGACCGTCTGTCTGTCTGCCTGTTTTGACTGACTTTCTGTCTGTCTGTCTGTCTTGAATAACTGACTGACTGTCTGTCTGTCTGTCTTGACTGACTGTCTGTCTGTCTTGACTGACTGTCTGTCTGTCTTACCTGACTGTCTGTCTGTCTGTCTGTCTTGACTGACTGTCTGTCTGTCTGTCTTGACTGACCGTCTGTCAGTCTGGCTGTCTTGACTGAGTGTAGGTCTGTCCGTCTTTCTTGACTAACTGACTGAATGTCTGTCTGTGTTGACGGACCGTCTATCTGTCTTTCTGTTTTGACGGACCGCCTGTCTGTCTTTCTGTCTTGACTAACTGACTGGCCGTCTGTCTGTCTCTCTGTCTTGACTGACTGACTGTCTGTCTGTCTTGACTAACTGACTTACTGTCTGTCTGTCTGTCTGTCTGTCTGTGTTGACTGACTTTCTGTCTGTCTGTCTGGATTGACTGTCTGTCTGCCTGGACGGTATGTCTTTCTGTCTGTCTGTGTTGACGGACCGTCTGTCTGTCTGTTTGTCTTGAGTAACTGACTGACCGTCTGTCTGTCTATCTGTCTTGACTGTCTGTCTGTCTTGACTAAGTGACCGAATGTCTGTCTGTCTGTCTGTGTTGACTGACTGTCTGTCTGTCTTGATTAACTGACTGACCGTCTGTCTGTCTGCCTGTCTTGACTGACTGTCTGTCTGTCTGTCTGTCTTGACTAACTGACTGACTGTCTATTTGTCTGTCTGTGTTGATTGACTGTCTGTCTTGACTGACTGGGTGTCTGTCTTGATTGGCTGTCTGTCTTGACTGACTGGGTGTCTGTCTTGACTGACTGTCTGTCTGTCTTGACTGACTGTCTGTCTTTCTGTCTGTCTGTCTGTCTGTCTGTCTGTCTGTCTGTCTGTCTTGACTGACTGTCTGTCTATCTGTCTGTCTTGACTGACTATCTGTCTGTCTTGACTGACTGCCTGTCTGTCTAGACTAACAGGCTGACTTTCTGTCTGTCTGTCTGTCTTTCTGTGTTGACTGACTGTCTGTCTGTCTTGACTGACTGCCTGTCTGTCTTGACTAACTGACTTACTGTCTGTCTGTGTGTCTGTGTTGACTGACTGTCTGTCTGTCTGACTGGACTGACTGTCTGTCTTTCTGACTGGACTGACTGTCTGCCTGTCTGGACTGAATGTCTGTCTGTCTGTCTGTCTTGACTGACTGACTGTCTGTCTTGACTGACTGACTGTCTGTCTTGACTCACTGTCTGTCTGTCCGACTGTCTTGACTAACTGACTTAATGTATGTCTGTCTGTCTGTCTTGACTGACTGTCTGTCTGTCTTGACTGACTGTCTGTCTGTCTGTCTTGACTGCCTGTCTGTGTGTCTGTCTGTCTTGACTGAGTGTCTGTCTGTCTGTCTGTCTTGACTAACTGACTGAATGTCTGTCTGTCTGTGTGTCTTGACTGACTGTCTGTCTGTCTTGACTGACGGTCTGTCTGTCTGTCTGTGTTGACTGGCTGACTGTCTGTCTGTCTTGACTAACTGACTGACTGTCTGTCTGTCTGTCGGTGTTGACTGACTGTCTGTCTGTCTTTCTGGACTGAATATCTGTCTGTCTGTCTGTGTTGACGAACCGTTTGTCTGTCTGTCTGTCTTGACTAACTGACTGACCGTCTGTTAGTCTGTCTGTCTTGACTGACTGACTGTCTGTCTGTCTGTCTGTCTTGACTAACTGACTGAATGTCTGTCTGTCTGTCTGTCTGTCTTGACTCTCTGTCTGTCTTGACTGACTGTCTGTCTGTCTGTCTTGATTAACTGACTGACTGTCGGTCTGTCTGTCTGTGTTGACTGACTGACTGTCTGTCTGTCTGTCTTGACTAACTGACTGACTGTCTGTCTGTCTGTCTTGAACGACTGTATATCTGTCTGTCTGTCTTGACTGACCGTCTGTCTGTCTGTCTTGACTGACTGACTCTCTGTCTGTCTTGACTGACCGTCTGTCTGTCTGTCTTGACTGACTGACTGTCTGTCTGTCTTGACTGACCGTCTGTCTGTCTGTCTGTCTGTTTTGACTGACTGACTGTCTGTCTGTCTTGACGGACTGTCTGTCTGTCTGTCTGTCTTGACTAACTGACTGAATGTCTGTCTGTCTGTCTGTGTTGACTGACTGTCTGTCTGTCTGTCTTGACTGACTTTCTGTCTGTCTGTCTGTCTTGACTAACTGACCGAATGTCTGTCTGTCTGTCTGTGTTGACTGAATGTCTGTCTGTCTGTCTGTCTTGATTAACTGACGGAACGTCTGTCTGTCTGCCTGTCTTGACTGACTGTCTGTCTGTCTGTCTGTCTTGACTAACTGACTGACTGTCTATCTGTCTGTCTGTGTTGACTGACTGTCTGTCTTGACTGACTGTCTGTCTGTCTTGACTGACTGTCTGTCTGTCTGTCTGTCTAGACTGACTGTCTGGCTATCTGTCTGTCTTAACTGACTGTCTGTCTGTCTTGACTGTCTGCCTGTCTGTCTAGACTAACTGACTGACTGTCTGTCTGTCTGCCTATCTGTGTTGACTGACTGTCTGTCTGTCTGTCTGTCTTGACTAAATGACTGACCGTCTGTCTGTCTGTCTGTCTTGTCTGACTGACTGTCTGTCTGTCTTGTTTAACTGACTGAATGTCTGTCTGTCTGTCTGTCTTGACTGACTGACTGTCTGTCTGTCTTGACTAACTGACTGACTGTCTGTCAGTCTGTCTGTGTTGACTGACTGTCTGTCTGTCTGTCTGGACTGACTGTCTGTCTGTCTGGACTGAATGTCTGTCTGTCTGTCTGTGTTGACTAACCGTTTGTCTGTCTTGACTAACTGACTGACCGTCTGTCAGTCTGTCTGTCTTGACTGACTGACTGTCTGTCTGTCTTGACTGACTGTCTGTCGGTCTGCCTGTCTTGACTAACTGACTGACTTTCTGTCTGTCTTGACTGACTGTCTGTCTGTCTGTTTGTCTTGACTGACTGTCTGTCTATCTGTCTGTCTTGACTGACTGTCTGTCTGTCTTGACTGACTGCCTGTCTGTCTAGACTAACTGACTGACTGTCTGTCTGTCTGTCTGTCTGTGTTGACTGACTGTCTGTCTGTCTGGAATGACTTTCTGTCTATCTATATTGACTGACTTTGACTGACTGTCCGCCTGTATTGACTAAGTGACTAAATGTCTGTCTGTCTGTCTGTGTTGACTGACTGTCTGTCTGTTTTGACTGACGGTCTGTCTGTGTTGACTGGCTAACTGTCTGTCTGTCTTGACTAACTGACTGACTGTCTGTCTGTCTGTCTGTGTTGACTGACTGTCTGTCTGTCTGTCTGGACTGACTGTCTGTCTGTCTGGACTGAATGTCTGTCTGTCTGTCTGCGTTGACGAACCGTTTGTCTGTCTGTCTGTCTTGACTAACTGACTGACCGTCTGCTTGTCTGTCTGTCTTGACTAACTGACTGACTGTCTGTCTGTCTTGACTAACTGACTGAATGTCTGTCTATCTGTCTTGACTTTCTGACTGAATGTCTGTCTGTCTGTCTTTCTTGACTGACTGAATGTCTGTCTGTCTTGACTAACTGACTGCCTGTCTGTCTGTCTGTCTGTCTGTGTTGACTGACTGTCTGTCTGTCTGTCTGGACTGACTGTCTGTCTGTCTGGACTGAACGTTTGTCTGTCTGTCTGTGTTGACGAACCGTTTGTCTGTCTGTCTGTCTTGACTAACTTACTGACCGTCTGTCTGTCAGTCTGTCTTGACTGACTGAATGACTGTCTGTCTACCTTGACTGACTGTCTTTCTGTCTGTCTGTCTTGATTAACTGACTGAATGTCTGTCTGTCTGTCTGTGTTGACTGTCTGTCTGTCTTGACTGACTGTCTGTCTGTCTGTCTTGACTAACTGACAGACTGTCGGTCTGTCTGTCTATGTTGACTGACTGTCTGTCTATCTGTCTGTCTTGACTGACTGTCTGTCTGTCTGTCTGACTAGACTAACTGACTGACTGTCTGTCTGTCTGTCTGTGTTGACTGACTGTCTGTCTATCAATCTGTCTTGGCTGAAAGTCCGTCTGTTTGTCTGTGTTCACGGACCGTCTGTCTGTCTGTGCTCGCGGACCGTCTGTCTGTCTGTCTGTCTTGACTAACTGACTGGCCGTCTGTCTGTCTGTCTGTCTTGACTGACTGACTGTCTGTCTGTCTTGACTAACTAACTGACTGTCTGTCTGTCTGTCTGTGTTGACAGACCGTCTGTCTGTCTGTCTGTCTTGACTAACTAACTGACTGTCTGTCTGTCTGTCTGTGTTGACGGACCGTCTGTCTGTCTGTCTGTCTTGACTAACTGACTGTCTGTCTGTCTTGACTAACTGACTGACTGTCTGTCTGTCTGTCTGTGTTGACGGACCGTCTGTCTGTCTTGACTATTTGACTGACAGACTGTCTGTCTGTTTGTCTTGACTACCTGACTGACCGTCTGTCTGTCTTGACTGACTTACTGTCTGTCTGTCTTGACTAACTGACTGACTGTCTGTCTGTCTTGACTAACTAACTGACTGTCTGTCTGTCTGTCCGTGTTGACGGACCGTCCGTCTGTCTGTCTATCTTGACTAACTGACTGACATACTGTCTGTCTGTTTGTCTTGACTACCTGACTGACCGTCTGTCTGTCTTGACTGACTGACTGTCTGTCTGTCTTGACTAACTGAATGACTGTCTGTCTGTTTGTCTTGACTACCTGACTGACCGTCTGTCTGTCTTGACTGACATACTGTCTGTCTGTTTGTCTTGACTACCTGACTGACCGTCTGTCTTTCCTGACTGACTGACTGTCTGTCTGTCTTGACTAACTGACAGACTGTCTGTTTGTTTGTCTTGACTACCTCACTGACCGTCTGTCTGTCTGTCTGTCTTGACTGACTGACTGTCTGTCTGTCTTGACTAAATGACTGACTGTCTGTCTGTCTTGACTAACTGACTGACTGTCTGTCTGTCTGTCTGTGCTGACTGACTGTCTGTCTGTCTGACTGGACTGACTGTCTGTCTGTCTGGACTGAATGTCTGTCTGTCTGTTTGTATTGACAGACCGTCTGTCTGTCTTGACTAACTGACTGACCGTCTGTCTGTCTGTCTTGACTGACTGACTGTCTGTCTTGACTGACTGACTGTCTGTCTTGACTGACTGTCTGTCTGTCTGCCTGTCTTGAGTAACTGACTGAATGTCTGTCTGTCTGTCTGTTTTGACTGACTGTCTGTCTGTCTTGATTAACTGACTGACCGTTTGTCTGTCTGCCTGTCTTGACTGACTGTCTGTCTGTCTCTCTGTCTGTGTTGACTGACTGTCTGTCTTGACTGACTGTCTGTGTGTCTTGACTGACTGTCTGTCTGTCTTGACTGACTGTCTGTCTGCCTTGACTGACTGTCTGTCTGTCTGTCTTGACTAACTGACTGACTGTCTGTCTGTCTGTCTGGTTTGACTGACTGTCTGTCTTGACTGACTGTCTGTCTGTCTTGACTGACTGTCTGTCTGTCTTGACAGACTGTCTGTTTGTCTGTCTGTCTTGACTGACTGTCTGTCTGTCTGTCTTGACTAACTGACTGACTGTCTGTCTGTCTGTCTGTCTTGACTGACTGTCTGTCTGTCTGTCTTGACTGACTGTCTGTCTGTCTGTCTTGACTGACCGTCTGTCTGTCTGGCTGTCTTGACTGAGTGTATGTCTGTCCGTCTGTCTTGACTAACTGACTGAATGTCTGTCTGTCTGTCTGTGTTGACGGACCGTCTGTCTGTCTTTCTGTTTTGACGGACCACCTGTCTGTCTTTCTGTCTTGACTAACTGACTGGCCGTCTGTCTGTCTCTCTGTCTTGACTAACTGACTGACTGTCTGTCTGTCTTGATTAACTGACTGACCGTCTGTCTGTCTGCCTGTCTTGACTGACTGTCTGTCTGTCTTCACTAACTGACTGACTGTCTATTTTTCTGTCTGTGTTGACGGACCGTCTGTCTGTCTGTCTGTCTTGACTAACTGACTGACCGTCTGTCTGTCTGTCTGTCTTGACTAACTGACTGATCGTCTGTCTGTCTGTCTGTCTTGACTAACCGACTGACCGTCTGTCTGTCTCGACTGACTGACTGTCTGTCTGTCTGTCTTGACTAACTGACTGACTGTCTGTCTGTTTTGACTTACTGACTGACTGTCTGTCTGTCTGTCTGTCTTGAATGACTGTATATCTGTCTGTCTGTCTGTTTGTCTGTCTTGACTGACTGACTGTCTGTCTGTCTTGACTGACTGACTGTCTGTCTGTCTTGACTGACTGTCTGTCTGTCGGTCGGTCTTGACTAACTGACTGAATGTTTGTCTGTCTGTCTGTGTTGACTGACTGTCTGTCTGTCTGTCTTGACTGACTGTCTGTCTGTCTGTCTGTCTGTCTTGACTAACTGACCGAATGTCTGTCTGTCTGTCTGTGTTGACTGACTGTCTGTCTGTCTGTCTGTCTTGACTGACTGACTGTCTGTCTGTCTTGACTAACTGACTGACTGTCTGTCTGCCTGTCTGTGTTGACGGACCGTCTGTCTGTCTGTCTGTCTTGACTAACTGACTGACAGACTGTCTGTCTGTTTGTCTTGACTACCTGACTGACCGTCTGTCTGTCTTGACTGACTGACTGTCTGTCTGTCTTGACTAACTGACTGACTGTCTGTCTTGTCTTGACTAACTAACTGACTGTCTGTCTGTCTGTCCGTGTTGACGGACCGTCCGTCTGTCTGTCTGTCTTGACTAACTGACTGACATACTGTCTGTTTGTTTGTCTTGACTACCTGACTGACCGTCTGTCTGTCTGTCTCTCTTGACTGACTGACTGTCTGTCTGTCTTGATTAAATGACTGACTGTCTGTCTGTGTTGACTGACTGTCTGTCTGTCTGACTGGACTGACTGTCTGTCTGTCTGGAAGAATGTCTGTCTGTCTGTTTGTGTTAACAGACCGTCTGTCTGTCTGTCTGTCTTGACTAACTGACTGACCGTCTGTCTGTCTATCTGCCTGTCTTGAGTAACTGACTGAATGTCTGTCTGTCTGTCTGTTTTGACTGACTGTCAGTCTGTCTTGATTAACTGACTGACCGTCTGTCTGTCTGCCTGTCTTGACTGACTGTCTGTCTGTCTTGACTGACTGTCTGTCTGTCTTGACTGACTGTCTGTCTGTCTTGACTGACTGTCTGTCTGTCTTGACTGACTGTCTGTCTGTCTGTCTGTCTTGACTGACTGTCTGTCTGTCTGTCTGTCTGTCTTGACTAACTGACTGACTGTCTGTCTGTCTGTCTGTGATGACGGACCGTCTGTCTGTCTGTCTGTCTTGACTAACTGACTGAATGTCTGTCTGTCTGTCTGTGTTGACTGACTGTCTGTCTGTCTTGAATAACTGACTGACCGTCTGTCTGTCTGCCTGTTTTGAATGACTTTATGTCTGTCTGTCTGTCTTGAATAACTGACTGACTGTCTGTCTGTCTGTCTTGACTGACTGTCTGTCTGTCTTGACTGACTGTCTGTCTGTCTTACCTGACTGTCTGTCTGTCTGTCTGTCTTGACTGACTGTCTGTCTGTCTGTCTTGACTGACCGTCTGTCAGTCTGGCTGTCTTGACTGAGTGTAGGTCTGTCCGTCTTTCTTGACTAACTGACTGAATGTCTGTCTGTGTTGACGGACCGTCTATCTGTCTTTCTGTTTTGACGGACCGCCTGTCTGTCTTTCTGTCTTGACTAACTGACTGGCCGTCTGTCTGTCTCTCTGTCTTGACTGACTGACTGTCTGTCTGTCTTGACTAACTGACTTACTGTCTGTCTGTCTGTCTGTCTGTCTGTGTTGACTGACTTTCTGTCTGTCTGTCTGGATTGACTGTCTGTCTGCCTGGACGGTATGTCTTTCTGTCTGTCTGTGTTGACGGACCGTCTGTCTGTCTGTTTGTCTTGAGTAACTGACTGACCGTCTGTCTGTCTATCTGTCTTGACTGACAGACTGTCTGTCTGTCTGTCTTGCCTGACTGTCTGTCTGTCTTGACTAAGTGACCGAATGTCTGTCTGTCTGTCTGTGTTGACTGACTGTCTGTCTGTCTTGATTAACTGACTGACCGTCTGTCTGTCTGCCTGTCTTGACTGACTGTCTGTCTGTCTGTCTGTCTTGACTAACTGACTGACTGTCTATTTGTCTGTCTGTGTTGATTGACTGTCTGTCTTGACTGACTGGGTGTCTGTCTTGATTGGCTGTCTGTCTTGACTGACTGGGTGTCTGTCTTGACTGACTGTCTGTCTTTCTGTCTGTCTGTCTGTCTGTCTGTCTGTCTGTCTGTCTGTCTTGACTGACTGTCTGTCTATCTGTCTGTCTTGACTGACTATCTGTCTGTCTTGACTGACTGCCTGTCTGTCTAGACTAACAGGCTGACTTTCTGTCTGTCTGTCTGTCTTTCTGTGTTGACTGACTGTCTGTCTGTCTTGACTGACTGCCTGTCTGTCTTGACTAACTGACTTACTGTCTGTCTGTGTGTCTGTGTTGACTGACTGTCTGTCTGTCTGACTGGACTGACTGTCTGTCTTTCTGACTGGACTAACTGTCTGCCTGTCTGGACTGAATGTCTGTCTGTCTGTCTGTCTTGACTGACTGACTGTCTGTCTTGACTGACTGACTGTCTGTCTTGACTCACTGTCTGTCTGTCCGACTGTCTTGACTAACTGACTTAATGTATGTCTGTCTGTCTGTCTTGACTGACTGTCTGTCTGTCTTGACTGACTGTCTGTCTGTCTGTCTTGACTGCCTGTCTGTGTGTCTGTCTGTCTTGACTGAGTGTCTGTCTGTCTGTCTGTCTTGACTAACTGACTGAATGTCTGTCTGTCTGTGTGTCTTGACTGACTGTCTGTCTGTCTTGACTGACGGTCTGTCTGTCTGTCTGTGTTGACTGGCTGACTGTCTGTCTGTCTTGACTAACTGACTGACTGTCTGTCTGTCTGTCGGTGTTGACTGACTGTCTGTCTGTCTGTCTGGACTGAATATCTGTCTGTCTGTCTGTGTTGACGAACCGTTTGTCTGTCTGTCTGTCTTGACTAACTGACTGACCGTCTGTTAGTCTGTCTGTCTTGACTGACTGACTGTCTGTCTGTCTGTCTGTCTTGACTAACTGACTGAATGTCTGTCTGTCTGTCTGTCTGTCTTGACTCTCTGTCTGTCTTGACTGACTGTCTGTCTGTCTGTCTTGATTAACTGACTGACTGTCGGTCTGTCTGTCTGTGTTGACTGACTGACTGTCTGTCTGTCTGTCTTGACTAACTGACTGAATGTCTGTCTGTCTGTCTGTGTTGACTGACTGTCTGTCTGTCTGTCTTGACTGACTGTCTGTCTGTCTGTCTTGAACGACTGTATATCTGTCTGTCTGTCTTGACTGACCGTCTGTCTGTCTGTCTTGACTGACTGACTCTCTGTCTGTCTTGACTGACCGTCTGCCTGTCTGTCTTGACTGACTGACTGTCTGTCTGTCTTGACTGACCGTCTGTCTGTCTGTCTGTCTGTCTTGACTGACTGACTGTCTGTCTGTCTTGACGGACTGTCTGTCTGTCTGTCTGTCTTGACTAACTGACTGAATGTCTGTCTGTCTGTCTGTGTTGACTGACTGTCTGTCTGTCTGTCTTGACTGACTTTCTGTCTGTCTGTCTGTCTTGACTAACTGACCGAATGTCTGTCTGTCTGTCTGTGTTGACTGAATGTCTGTCTGTCTGTCTGTCTTGATTAACTGACGGAACGTCTGTCTGTCTGCCTGTCTTGACTGACTGTCTGTCTGTCTGTCTGTCTTGACTAACTGACTGACTGTCTATCTGTCTGTCTGTGTTGACTGACTGTCTGTCTTGACTGACTGTCTGTCTGTCTTGACTGACTGTCTGTCTGTCTGTCTGTCTAGACTGACTGTCTGGCTATCTGTCTGTCTTGACTGACTGTCTGTCTGTCTTGACTGACTGCCTGTCTGTCTAGACTAACTGACTGACTGTCTGTCTGTCTGCCTATCTGTGTTGACTGACTGTCTGTCTGTCTGTCTGTCTTGACTAAATGACTGACCGTCTGTCTGTCTGTCTGTCTTGTCTGACTGACTGTCTGTCTGTCTTGTTTAACTGACTGAATGTCTGTCTGTCTGTCTGTCTTGACTGACTGACTGTCTGTCTGTCTTGACTAACTGACTGACTGTCTGTCAGTCTGTCTGTGTTGACTGACTGTCTGTCTGTCTGTCTGGACTGACTGTCTGTCTGTCTGGACTGAATGTCTGTCTGTCTGTCTGTGTTGACTAACCGTTTGTCTGTCTTGACTAACTGACTGACCGTCTGTCAGTCTGTCTGTCTTGACTGACTGACTGTCTGTCTGTCTTGACTGACTGTCTGTCGGTCTGCCTGTCTTGACTAACTGACTGAATGTCTGTCTGTCTTGACTGACTGTCTGTCTGTCTTTCTGTCTTAACTAAATGACTGACCGTCTGTCTGTCTGTCTGACTGGACTGACTGTCGGTCTGTCTGGACTGAATGTCTGTCTGTCTGTCTGTGTTGACGGACCATCTGTCTGTCTGTCTGTCTTGACTAGCTGACTGACCGTCTGTCTGTCTGTCTGTCTGTCTTGACTGACTGACTGTCTGTCTTGACTGACTGTCTGTCTGTCTGCCTGTCTTGAATAACTGACTGAATGTCTGTCTGTCTATCTGTTTTGACTGACTGTCTGTCTGTCTCGATTAACTGACTGGCCGTCTGTCTGTCTGCCTGTCTTGACTGACTGTCTGTCTGTCTGTCTGTCTGTCTTGACTGACTGTCTGTCTGTCTTGACTGACTGTCTGTTTGTCTTGACTGTCTGTCTGTCTTGACTGACTGTCTGTCTGTCTTGACTGTCTGTCTGTCTTGACTGACTGTCTGTCTGTCTGTCTTGATTAACTGACTGACTGTCGGTCTGTCTGGCTGTGTTGACTGACTGACTGTCTGTCTGTCTTGACTGTCTTGACTGACTGTCTGTCTGTCTTGACTAAGTGACCGAATTGTTGTCTGTCTGTCTGTGTTGACTGACTGTCTGTCTGTCTTGATTAACTGACTGACCGTCTGTCTGTCTGCCTGTCTTGACTGACTGTCTGTCTGTCTGTCTGTCTTGACTAACTGACTGACTGTCTATTTGTCTGTCTATGTTGAATGACTGTCTGTCTGTCTTGACTGACTGTCTGTCTGTCTTGACTGACTGTCTGTCTTTCTGTCTTTCTGTCTGTCTGTCTGACTGTCTGTCTGTCTGTCTTGACTGACTGTCTGTCTATCTGTCTGTCTTGACTGACTGTCTGTCTGTCTTGACTGACTGCCTGTCTGTCTAGACTAACTGGCTGACTTTCTATCTGTTTGTCTGTCTGTCTGTGTTGACTGACTGTCTGTCTGTCTTGACTGACTGCCTGTCTGTCTTCACTAACTGACTGACTGTCTGTCTGTCTGTCTGTCTTGACTAACTGATTGAATGTCTGTCTGTCTGTCTGTGTTGACTGACTGTCTGTCTGTCTTGATTAACTGACTGACCGTCTGTCTGTCTGCTTGTCTTTACTGACTCTCTGTCTGTATGTCTGTCTTGACTAACTGACTGAATGTATGTCTGTCTGTCTGTCTTGACTGACTGTCTGTCTGTGTTGACTGGCGGTCTGTCTGTCTTTCTGTGTTGAATGGCTGACTGTCTGTCTGTCTTGACTAATTGACTGACTATCTGTCTGTCTGTCTGTGTTGACTGACTGTCTGTCTGTCTGTCTGGACTGAATATCTGTCTGTCTGTCTTTGTTGATGAACCGTTTGTCTGTCTGTCTGTCTTAACTAACTGACTGACCGTCTGTCTGTCTGTCTGTCTTGACTGACTGACTGTCTGTCTGTCTTGACTGACTGTCTGTCTGTCTTGACTAACTGACTGAATGTCTGTCTGTCTGTCTGTCTTGATGTCTGTCTGTCTTGACTGACTGTCTGTCTGTCTGTCTTGATTAACTGACTGACTGTCGGTCTGTAAGTCTGTGTTGACTGAGTGACTGTCTGTCTGTCTTGACTGACTGTCTGTCTGTCTTGACTGACTGTCTGTCTGTCTGTCTGTCTTGACTAACTGACTGAATGTCTGTCTGTCTGTCTGTGTTGACTGACTGTCTCTATATCTGTCGGTCTTGACTGACTGTCTGTCTGTCTAGACTAACTGACTGACTGTCTGTCTGTCTGTCTGTGTTGACTGACTGTCTGTCTATCTGTCTGTCTGTATGTCGTCTGTCTTGATTAACTGACTGACTGTCGGTCTGTCTGTCTATGTTGACTGACTAACTGTCTGTAGGTCTTGACTGACTGTCTGTCTGTCTGTCTGTCTTGACTAACTGACTGGCCGTCTGTATGTCTGTCTGTCTTGACTGACTGACTGTCTGTCTGTCTTGACTAACTAACTGACTGTCTGTCTGTCTGTCTGTGTTGACGGACAGTCTGTCTGTCTGTCTGTCTGTCTTGACTAACTGACTGACCGTCTGTCTGTATGTCTGTCTTGAATGACTGTATATCTGTCTGTCTGTCTTGACTGACCGTCTGTCTGTCTGTCTTGACTGACTGACGGTCTGTCTCTCTTGACTGACCGTCTGTCTGTCTGTCTGTCTCTCTTGACTGACTGACTGTCTGTCTGTCTTGACGGAATGTCTGTCTGTCTTGACTAACTGACTGAATGTCTGTCTGTCTGCCTGTCTTGACAGACTGTCTGTCTGTCTTGACTAACTGACTGACTGTCTATCTGTCTGTCTGTGTTGACTGACTGTCTGTCTTGACTGACTGTCTGTCTGTCTTGACTGACTGTCTGTCTGTCTGTCTGTCTGTCTTGACTGACTGTCTGGCTATCTGTCTGACTTGACTGACTGTCTGTCTGTCTTGACTGACTGCCTGTCTCTAACAGACTGACTGTCTGTCTGTATGTCTGTCTGTGTTGACTGACTGTCTGTCTGTCTGGACTGACTGTCTGTCTATCTATCTTGACTGACTTTGACTGACTTTCTGTCGGTCTGCCTGTCTTGACTACCTGACTGAATGTCTGTCTTTGTTGACAGACTGTCTGTCCGTCTGTCTGTCTTGACTAAATGACTGACCGTCTGACTGTCTGTCTGTCTTGGCTGACTGACTGTCTGTCTGTCTTGACTAACTGACTGAATGTCTGTCTGTCTGTCTGTCTTGACTGACTGACTGTCTGTCTGTCTTGACTAACTGACTGACTGTCTGTCTGTCTGTCTGTGTTGACTAACTGTCTGTCTGTCTGTCTGGACTGACTGTCTATCTGTCTGGACTGAATGTCTGTCTGTCTGTCTGTGTTGACGAACCGTTTTTCTGTCTTGACTAACTGATTGACCGTCTGTCTGTCTGTCTGTCTTGACTGACTGACTGTCGGTCTGTCTTGACTGACTGTCTGTCGGTCTGCCTGTCTTGACTAACTGACTGAATGTCTGTCTTTGTTGACTGACTGTCTGTCTGTCTGTCTGTCTTGACTAAATGACTGACCGTCTGTCTGTCTGTCTGACTGGACTGACTGTCTGTCTGTCTGGACTGAATGTCTGTCTGTCTGTCTGTGTTGACGGACCGTCTGTATGTCTGTCTGTCTTGACTAACTGACTGACCGTCTGTCTGTCTGTCTGTCTGTCTTGACTGACTGACTGTCTGTCTTGACTGACTGTCTGTCTGTCTTGACTGACTGTCTGTCTGTCTGCCTGTCTTGAGTAACTGACTGAATGTCTGTCTGTCTGTCTGTTTTGACTGACTGTCTGTCTGTCTCGATTAACTGACTGACCGTCTGTCTGTCTGCCTGTCTTGACTGACTGTCTGTCTGTCTGTCTGTCTGTGTTGACTGACTGTCTGTCTTAACTGACTGTCTGTCTGTCTTGACTGACTGTCTGTCTGTCTTGACTGACTGTCTGTCGGTCTGCCTGTCTTGACTAACTGACTGAATGTCTGTCTTTGTTGACTGACTGTCTGTCTGTCTGTCTTGACTAAATGACTGACCGTCTGTCTTTCTGTCTGTCTTGACTGACTGTCTGTCGGTCTGCCTGTCTTGACTAACTGACGGAATGTCTGTCTTTGTTGACTGACTGTCTGTCTGTCTGTCTGTCTTGACTAAATGACTGACCGTCTGTCTGTCTGTCTGACTGGACTGACTGTCTGTCTGTCTGGACTGAATGTCTGTCTGTCTGTCTGTGTTGACGGACCGTCTGTCTGTCTGTCTGTCTTGACTGACTGTCTGTCTGTCTTGACTGACTGTCTGTCTTTCTGTCTTTCTGTCTGTCCGTCTGACTGTCTGTCTGTCTGTCTTGACTGACTGTCTGTCTATCTGTCTGTCTTGACTGACTGTCTGTCTGTCTTGACTGACTGCCTGTCTGTCTTGACTGACTGCCTGTCTGTCTAGACTAACTGGCTGACTTTCTATCTGTTTGTCTGTCTGTCTGTGTTGACTGACTGTCTGTCTGTCTTGACTGACTGCCTGTCTGTCTTGACTAACTGACTGACTGTCTGTCTGTCTGTCTGTCTTGACTAACTGATTGAATGTCTGTCTGTCTGTCTGTGTTGACTGACTGTCTGTCTGTCTTGATTAACTGACTGACCGTCTGTCTGTCTGCCTGTCTTTACTGACTCTCTGTCTGTATGTCTGTCTTGACTAACTGACTGAATGTATGTCTGTCTGTCTGTCTTGACTGACTGTCTGTCTGTGTTGACTGGCGGTCTGTCTGTCTGTCTGTGTTGACTGGCTAACTGTCTGTCTGTCTTGACTAATTGACTGACTATCTGTCTGTCTGTCTGTGTTGACTGACTGTCTGTCTGTCTGTCTGGACTGAATATCTGTCTGTCTGTCTTTGTTGATGAACCGTTTGTCTGTCTGTCTGTCTTAACTAACTGACTGACCGTCTGTCTGTCTGTCTGTCTTGACTGACTGACCGTCTGTCTGTCTTGACTGACTGTCTGTCTGTCTTGACTAACTGACTGAATGTCTGTCTGTCTGTCTGTCTTGATGTCTGTCTGTCTTGACTGACTGTCTGTCTGTCTGTCTTGATTAACCGACTGACTGTCGGTCTGTCTGTCTGTGTTGACTGAGTGACTGTCTGTCTGTCTTGACTGACTGTCTGTCTGTCTTGACTGACTGTCTGTCTGTCTTGACTGACTGTCTGTCTGTCTGTCTGTCTTGACTAACTGACTGAATGTCTGTCTGTCTGTCTGTGTTGACTGACTGTCTCTATATCTGTCGGTCTTGACTGACTGTCTGTCTGTCTAGACTAACTGACTGACTGTCTGTCTGTCTGTCTGTGTTGACTGACTGTCTGTCTATCTGTCTGTCTGTATGTCGTCTGTCTTGATTAACTGACTGACTGTCGGTCTGTCTGTCTATGTTGACTGACTAACTCTGTAGGTCTTGACTGACTGTCTGTCTGTCTGTCTGTCTTGACTAACTGACTGGCCGTCTGTATGTCTGTCTGTCTTGACTGACTGACTGTCTGTCTGTCTTGACTAACTAACTGACTGTCTGTCTGTCTGTCTGTGTTGACGGACAGTCTGTCTGTCTGTCTGTCTGTCTTGACTAACTGACTGAACGTCTGTCTGTCTGTCTGTCTTGAATGACTGTATATCTGTCTGTCTGTCTTGACTGACCTCTGTCTGTCTGTCTTGACTGACTGACTGTCTGTCTCTCTTGACTGACCGTCTGTCTGTCTATTTGTCTCTCTTGACTGACTGACTGTCTGTCTGTCTTGACGGAATGTCTGTCTGTCTGTCTGTCTTGACTAAATGACTGAATGTCTGTCTGTCTGCCTGTCTTGACAGACTGTCTGTCTGTCTTGACTAACTGACTGACTGTCTATCTGTCTGTCTGTGTTGACTGACTGTCTGTCTTGACTGACTGTCTGTCTGTCTTGACTGACTGTCTGTCTGTCTGTCTGTCTGTCTTGACTGACTGTCTGGCTATCTGTCTGTCTTGACTGACTGTCTGTCTGTCTTGACTGACTGCCTGTCTCTAAGTGACTGACTGTCTGTCTGTATGTCTGTCTGTGTTGACTGACTGTCTGTCTGTCTGGACTGACTGTCTGTCTATCTATCTTGACTGACTTTGACTGACTTTCTGTCGGTCTGCCTGTCTTGACTACCTGATTGAATGTCTGTCTTTGTCGACAGACTGTCTGTCCGTCTGTCTGTCTTGACTAAATGACTGACCGTCTGACTGTCTGTCTGTCTTGGCTGACTGACTGTCTGTCTGTCTTGACTAACTGACTGAATGTCTGTCTGTCTGTCTGTCTTGACTGACTGACTGTCTGTCGGTCTTGACTAACTGACTGACTGTCTGTCTGTCTGTCTGTGTTGACTGACTGTCTGTCTGTCTGTCTGGACTGACTGTCTGTCTGTCTGGACTGAATGTCTGTCTGTCTGTCTGTGTTGACGAACCGTTTTTCTGTCTTGACTAACTGATTGACCGTCTGTCTGTCTGTCTGTCTTGACTGACTGACTTTCGGTCTGTCTTGACTGACTGTCTGTCGGTCTGCCTGTCTTGACTAACTGACTGAATGTCTGTCTTTGTTGACTGACTGTCTGTCTGTCTGTCTGTCTTGACTAAATGACTGACCGTCTGTCTGTCTGTCTGACTGGATTGACTGTCTGTCTGTCTGGACTGAATGTCTGTATGTCTGTCTGTCTTGACTAACTGACTGACCGTCTGTCTGTCTGTCTGTCTGTCTTGACTGACTGACTGTCTGTCTTGACTGACTGTCTGTCTGTCTTGACTGACTGTCTGTCTGTCTGCCTGTCTTGAGTAACTGACTGAATGTCTGACTGTCTGTCTGTTTTGACTGACTGTCTGTCTGTCTCGATTAACTGACTGACCGTCTGTCTGTCTGCCTGTCTTGACTGACTGTCTGTCTGTCTGTCTGTCTGTGTTGACTGACTGTCTGTCTTAACTGACTGTCTGTCTGTCTTGACTGACTGTCTGTCTGTCTTGACTGACTGTCTGTCGGTCTGCCTGTCTTGACTAACTGACTGAATGTCTGTCTTTGTTGACTGACTGTCTGTCTGTCTGTCTGTCTTGACTAAATGACTGACCGTCTGTCTTTCTGTCTGTCTTGACTGACTGTCTGTCGGTCTGCCTGTCTTGACTAACTGACTGAATGTCTGTCTTTGTTGACTGACTGTCTGTCTGTCTGTCTGTCTTGACTAAATGACTGACCGTCTGTCTGTCTGTCTGACTAGACTGACTGACTGTCTGTCTGGACTGAATGTCTGTCTGTCTGTCTGTGTTGACGGACCGTCTGTCTGTCTGTCTGTCTTGACTAACTGACCGACCGTCTGTCTGTCTGTCTGTCTGTCTTGACTGACTGACTGTCTGTCTTGACTGACTGTCGGTCTGTCTGCCTGTCTTGAGTAACTGACTGAATGTCTGTATGTCTGTCTGTTTTGACTGACTGTCTGTCTGTCTCGATTAACTGACTGATCTTCTGTCTGTCTGCCTGTTTTGACTGACTGTCTGTCTGTCTGTCTGTCTGTGTTGACTGACTGTCTGTCTGTCTTGACTGACTGTCTGTCTGTCTTGACTGACTGTCTGTCTGTCTTGACTTTCTGTCTGTCTTGACTGACTGTTTGTCTGTCTGTCTTGATTAACTGACTGACTGTCGGTCTGTCTGTCTGTGTTGACTGACTGACTGTCTGTCTGTCTTGACTAACTGACTTAATGTCTGTCTGTCTGTCTGTGTCGACTGACTGTCTGTCTGTCTGTCTTGACTAACTGACTGACTGTCGGTCTGTCTGTCTGTGTTGACTGACTGTCTCTCTATCTGTCTGTCTTGACTGACTGTCTGTCTGTCTGTCTGTGTTGACTGACTGTCTGTCTATCTGTCTGTCTTGACTGACTGTCTGTCTGTCTGTCTGTCTTGATTAACTGACTGACTGTCGGTCTGTCTGTCTGTGTTGAATGACTGTATATCTGTCTGTCTGTCTTGACTGACCGTCTGTCTGTCTGTCCTTCTGTCTTGACTGACTGACTGTCTGTCTTGACTGACTGTCTGTCTGTCCGCTGTCTTGACTAACTGACTGAATGTATGGCTGTCTGTGTGTCTTGACTGACTGTCTGTCTGTCTTGACTGACCGTCTGTCTGTCTGTCCTTCTGTCTTGACTGACTGACTGTCTGTCTGTCTATCTGTCTGTCTGTCTGTCTGTCTGTCTGTCTGTCTTGACTGACTGACTGTCTGTCTGTCTTGACGGACTGTCTCTCTGTCTGTCTGTCTTGACTAACTGACTGAATGTCTGTCTGTCTGTCTGTGTTGACTGACTGTCTGTCTGTCTGTCTTGACTGACTGTCTGTCTGTCTGTCTGTCTGTCTCTCTGTCTTGACTAACTGACCGAATGTCTGTCTGTCTGTCTGTGTTGACTGACTGACTGTCTGTCTGTCTTGACTAACTAACTGACTGTCTGTCGGTCTGTCTGTGTTGACGGACAGTCTGTCTGTCTGTCTGTCTTGACTAACTGACTGACCGTCTGTCTGTCTGTCTGTCTTGAATGACTGTATATCTGTCTGTCTTGACTAACCGTCTGTCTGTCTGTCCTTCTGTCTTGACTGACTGACTGTCTGTCTGTCTTGACGGACTGTCTCTCTGTCTGTCTGTCTTGACTAACTGACTGAATGTCTGTCTGTCTCTCTGTGTTGACTGACTGTCTGTCTGTCTGTCTTGAATAACTGACTGATTTTCTATCTGTCTGTCTGTGTTGACTGACTGACTGTCTGTCTTGACTGACTGTCCGTCTGTCTTGACTGACTGTCTGTCTGTCTGTCTGTCTTGACTGACTGTCTGACTATCTGTCTGTCTTGACTGACTGTCTGTCTGTCTTGACTGACTGCCTGTCTGTCTAGACTAACTGACTGACTATCTGTCTGTCTGTCTGTCTGTGTTGACTCAGTTGACTGACTGTCTGTCTGTCTGGACTGACTGTCTGTCTATCTATCTTGACTGACTTTGACTGACTGTCTGTCGGTCTGCCTGTCTTGACTAACTGACTGAATGTCTGTCTTTGTTGACTGACTGTCTGTCTGTCTGTCTGTCTTGACTAAATGACTGACCGTCTGTCTGTCAGTCTGTCTTGACTGACTGACTGTCTGTCTGTCTTGACTAACTGACTGACTGTCTGTCTGTCTGTGTTGACTGACTGTCTGTCTGTCTGTCTGTCTTGACTAACTGACTGCCCGTCTGTATGTCTGTCTGTCTTGACTGACTGACTGTCTGTCTGTCTTGACTAACTAACTGACTGTCTGTCTGTCTGTCTGTGTTGACGGACAGTCTGTCTGTCTGTCTGTCTTGACTAACTGACTGACCGTCTGTCTGTCTGTCTGTCTTGAATGACTGTATATCTGTCTGTCTGTCTTGACTGACCGTCTGTCTGTCTGTCTGTCTGTCTTGACTGACTGACTGTCTGTCTGTCTTGACTGACCGTCTGTCTGTCTGTCTGTCTGTCTTGACTGACTGACTGTCTATCTGTCTTGACGGACTGTCTGTCTGTCTGTCTGTCTTGACTAACTGACTGAATGTCTGTCTGTCTGTCTGTGTTGACTGGCTGTCTGTCTGTCTGTCTGTCTGTCTGTCTGTCTGTCTTGACTAACTGACCGAATGTCTGTCTGTCTGTCTGTGTTGACTGACTGTCTGTCTGTCTGTCTGTCTTGATTAACTGACTGACTGTCTGTCTGTCTGCCTGTCTTGACTGACTGTCTGTCTGTCTGTCTGTCTTGACTAACTGACTGACTGTCTATTTGTCTGTCTGTGTTGACTGACTGTCTGTCTTGACTGACTGTCTGTCTGTCTTGACTGACTGTCTGTCTGTCTTGACTGACTGTCTGTCTGTCTGTCTGGCTTGACTGACTGTCTGGCTATCTGTCTGTCTTGACTGACTGTCTGTCTGTCTTGACTGACTGCCTGTCTGTCTAGACTAACTGACTGACTGTCTGACTGTCTGTCTGTCTGGACTGGCTGTCTTTCT
>JAUPMV010000228.1:37500-41603 GCA_030848855.1 Branchinecta sandiegonensis | reverse complement strand
GGACGATTCTCGGAGCACTTTTTGTGCTTTGTTGCAGGTTCCGACTCGAAGGAAATTGTTGTCACGGCAATATCTGCATTATCGTATATCGATGATCTGCAGGCAAAGGAAACGTGTATGACTGGAAGTGGAACAAGGAAGCAGCACGAAATTGACGAATCCGTCGGGTGGACGGTATGTGCGAGAGAACTGGCCCATTGTCGATGCGAAACGGAGAGTGTCTTTTTCAAGACGCTTCTCGTATGTTGAGTGAGAAGAGACGGGTCCAGTGGGACCGTCTCGAACTGAGTGTCCTCGCTTCGGCGAGGTTCACAGCAGTTACCTGGTTGATCCTGCCAGTAGCATATGCTTGTCTCAAAGATTAAGCCATGCATGTCTAAGTACAAGCTGTTATGCAGCGAAACCGCGAATGGCTCAATAAATCAGTTATGGTTCCTTAGATCGTACTATCCTACTTGGATAACTGTGGTAATTCTAGAGCTAATACATGCACAATAGCCCCGACCTTACGGAAGGGGTGCTTTTATTAGATCAAGACCAATCGGACTTCGGTCCGTATCTTGGTGACTCTGAATAACTTTGTGCCGATCGCATGGTCTAGCACCGGCGACGCATCTTTCAAATGTCTGCCTTATCAACTGTCGATGGTAGGTTATGCGCCTACCATGGTTGCAACGGGTAACGGGGAATCGGGGTTCGATTCCGGAGAGGGAGCCTGAGAAACGGCTACCACATCCAAGGAAGGCAGCAGGCGCGCAAATTACCCACTCCCGGCACGGGGAGGTAGTGACGAAAAATAACGATGCAGGACTCATCCGAGGCCCTGTGATTGGAATGAGTACACTTTAAATCCTTTAACGAGGACCTATTGGAGGGCAAGTCTGGTGCCAGCAGCCGCGGTAACTCCAGCTCCAATAGCGTATATTAAAGTTGCTGCGGTTAAAAAGCTCGTAGTTGGATATCGGTCGCGATCAGGTGGTGCCGCCTCGCGGTGTGCACTGCCTTGATTGGACAATCCACCGGACTGTCCGGGGTGCTCTTAACCGAGTGTCCTGGGTGGCCGGTACGTTTACTTTGAACAAATTAGAGTGCTTAAAGCAGGTGCTCCGCGCCTGAATATCACAGCATGGAATGATGGAATAGGACCTCGGTCTTATTTTGTTGGTTTTCTGGACTTGAGGTAATGGTTAATAGAGACAGACGGGGGCATTCGTACTGCGACGCTAGAGGTGAAATTCTTGGACCGTCGCAAGACGAACAACTGCGAAAGCATTTGCCAAGAATGTTTTCATTAATCAAGAACGAAAGTTAGAGGTTCGAAGGCGATCAGATACCGCCCTAGTTCTAACCATAAACGATGCCAACCAGCGATCCGCAGACGTTACTTCAATGACTCTGCGGGCAGCTTCCGGGAAACCAAAGTTTTTGGGTTCCGGGGGAAGTATGGTTGCAAAGCTGAAACTTAAAGGAATTGACGGAAGGGCACCACCAGGAGTGGAGCCTGCGGCTTAATTTGACTCAACACGGGAAACCTCACCAGGCCCGGACACTGGAAGGATTGACAGATTGAGAGCTCTTTCTTGATTCGGTGGGTGGTGGTGCATGGCCGTTCTTAGTTGGTGGAGCGATTTGTCTGGTTAATTCCGATAACGAACGAGACTCTAGCCTGCTAAATAGATGACGTATCTTCGGGTACGTTACTCTTCTTAGAGGGACAAGTGGCGTCTAGCCATATGAAAGTGAGCAATAACAGGTCTGTGATGCCCTTAGATGTCCTGGGCCGCACGCGCGCTACACTGAAAGAATCAGCGCGTCTTCCCTGTCCGAGAGGACCGGGTAACCGCTGAACCTCTTTCGTGGTTGGGATTGGGGACTGCAAGGATCCCCATGAACCAGGAATCCCTAGTAGGTGCAAGTCATTAGCTTGCGTCGATTACGTCCCTGCCCTTTGTACACACCGCCCGTCGCTACTACCGATTGAATGATTTAGTGAGAACTTCGGACGATCCGCCGGGCCGTCCTCTGGATGGCTTCGGTGTTGATTGAAAGATGTTCAAACTTGATCCTTTAGAGGAAGTAAAAGTCGTAACAAGGTTTCCGTAGGTGAACCTGCGGAAGGATCATTAACGAGTGCTGCACTAACCGTGCGCATTGTGATGAGAGTACTCGGACGCGGGATGTCGGGCGAAGCTTTACGGCCTTGCTGGCTTCCGCGGACGGGGAAAAGGGCATGCTAAATCGGAGTTCAAAGTCAGAGCACGATCTTTGTGTAGCGGGATTCCACTGGGCTACCCCTTGTAGCGCGCCCGAAGCGAATCCCGCCGGCCGAAGAGCGCATGACTAAGGACTCTGCTGATGCGTGTCGTCTGAGACGCGACTGGCTAGTAGACGACGCGCTGCTTCCGTTGCTGCGGGTAGAATTCCCTCTGGCCCCCCTGTTGCGTGCCAAAGGAAGGAAGCCCGCTAGGAGGCGTATCGTGTCGGACACTGGCTGTTTGCTGCCAGACAACCAGAGGGTTGCGAAAAGCAGACCGTTCGCTGTTGTGCGAATCTCCGTTGTTGCGGGACAAAGTTGAGTGGCCCCCTCGTTGCGCGCCGAGGACCCAGTCCCGCTAGGAGCAAATCTCGCTATACGGCTGAGCAGACTGTGAGTTGCTGAAAGTTTGACCTCGTGCGCATCTCCGTTGTATGCGGGACGGAGTTGAGTGGCCCCCTTGTTGCGTGTCGAGGACGAAGGCCCGCTAGGATCGAAGCGCACTTGACGATCGAACTGGAGGCGATAGCGGGGTGTTTGTCGTTGTGTGCAACTCCGTTGCCGCGGGAAGAATTTCATTGGCCCCCATGTCGTGCGCCAAAGGAAGGAGGCCTGCTAGGAGTGGATCGCGCTATACGATTGAACCGGCTGCGAAGAGCGTTGGTCTTTTGCGAATCTCCGTTGTATGCGGGACAGAGTTGAGGGGCCCCCTTGTTGCGTGCTGAGGACGAAGGCCCGCTCGGATCGAGTCGCAATTGAACCAGCAATCTCTGCAGTATCCGCCGTAGTCCTTTGGATTGGAGGAGAGATTAATTTCTCTCCTCGGAGTTTGTTGTTTTGTGAGAAACACTTGTTTTATTGTTGAACCGTTGCTTGTGGACTCTTCTTATTCGGGTGAAAATCCGATGAGAAAACCGAGAAATGACCCTGGGGGATGGATCACTCGGCTCGTATCACGAAGACGAACGCAGCTAGACGCGTGATTCCATGCGAACTGCAGGACACATGGAACGTCTATCCTTCGAACGCACATGGCAGTCCAGCCTCTGGCTTGGACTACACCTGGCTGAGGGTCGGTTTATTATATACATACGACTGGGAGTTGGTACGCGGTGGGGTGACACCCACGGCTAAGACTCCCTGGGTTCGTAATCTGGGAGGATTCCCGATGGCCTCGCTGCCGTTCAGGGCAACCTTCTTAAATGTATGGCAATGTCCGACGAGATCCGGCACCTGTTCGCAGACTAGCTGGGGAACGTCGTTCGTGAGATTTGCCGCTGGGGCGTACGCCTGGTCACCGCAGAGTAGCGCACGTGGCGCGAAAATACGCGGTAGCCGGGATGTGCTTTGAATAATTCGTTTCGTTGTCACTAGTGAGGTGTGGAAGACAAGAGGGCAAGTCGGACCATGGCAGTGAGAGATAAAGTGAGACGAAAAGAATGGGCACATAAACGTACGATACCGGTCGCGGCGAGTCTTGTGGACGATGGTCCCGATACGCTGGAACTGTCTATATACGGGTGAGCGTCGATGCTCGATGGAACTTATCGTTGCTGGCGAGTGTTCTCAGTCGTGAGACCTCAACCAAACCTATTCTCTGACCTCAGCTCAGGTGAGGCGACCCGCTTGACTTAAGCATATTAGTCAGCGGAGGAAAAGAAACTAACAAGGATTCCCCTAGTAGCGGCGAGCGAAGAGGGAAGAGCCCAGCACCAAGGGCCGGTCGTAGCCTCACGGCCGCGGCTCGGCCGATGCGGTGTTTAGGAGCTCCTTGAACCCTCGTTCACCAAGTCTAAAGTCCTCATGAATGTGGCTCGATTGCCCAAAGCGGGTGTCAGGCCCTTAGGAC
>JAUPMV010000228.1:25000-32500 GCA_030848855.1 Branchinecta sandiegonensis | reverse complement strand
CAAAATATTTTTTTAAAGCGGCGCCCGACCTAATTTGGGTCAGAGACCTCATCGCTGCACTTTTTAATTTTTAACCAACTTTTGGACTTAGCAAATTTCACTCGAACAGGGATCACGTCCGAAATATTTTTCACGCTGCGTCCTCCACGGCATCTTCAAACTTCAAAGCGCTTTGAGATCTCATTTCACGCTGCGCCCGACCCGTCAAGTTCAAAGCGCTTTGAGTTCCGATTTCACGCTGCGTCCGCCACGTCTTTTCGAAGGCGACCGAGGTCTCCGGACAAAATATTTTTTTAAAGCGGCGCCCGACCTAATTTGGGTCAGAGACCTCATCGCTGCACTTTTTAATTTTTAACCAACTTTTGGACTTAGCAAATTTCACTCGAACAGGGATCACGTCCGAAATATTTTTCACGCTGCGTCCTCCACGGCATCTTCAAACTTCAAAGCGCTTTGAGATCTCATTTCACGCTGCGCCCGACCCGTCAAGTTCAAAGCGCTTTGAGTTCCGATTTCACGCTGCGTCCGCCACGTCTTTTCGAAGGCGACCGAGGTCTCCGGACCAAATATTTTTTTAATGCGGCGCCCGACCTAATTTGGATCAGAGACCTCATCGTTGCACTTTTCGAGTTTTAACCGAATTTTTGGACTTAGCAAATTTCACTCGAGCTGGGATCCAGCCGTCCAAGTTTTTTTCCAACGGGGTCCGCAGCGTGAAATCGAAGGCGAAGCTCCCCGGACCAAATATTTTTTTAAAGCGGCGCCCGACCTAATTTGGGTCAGAGACCTCATCGCTGCACTTTTTAATTTTTAACCAACTTTTGGACTTAGCAAATTTCACTCGAACAGGGATCACGTCCGAAATATTTTTCACGCTGCGTCCTCCACGTCAACTTCAATCTTCAAAGCGCTTTGAGATCTCATTTCACGCTGTGTCCGACCCGTCAAGTTCAAAGCGCTTTGATATCCGATTTCACGCTGCGTCCGACCCGTCAAGTTCAAAGCGCTTTGAGATCCGATTTCACGCTGCGTCCGCCACGTCTTTTCGAAGGTGATCGAGGTCTCCGGACCAAAATTTTTTTTTATTGCGGCGCCCGACCTAATTTGGGTCAGAGACCTCATCGCTGCACTTTTTAATTTTTAACCAACTTTTGGACTTAGCAAAATTGCAAAAAGCCAACAGCACCCGGTGTTCCCAAGCGGTCACCCATCTAAGTACTGACCGGGCCCGACGTTGTGTGACATTCCAGGATCTGACGAGACTGGGTACTTTCAACGTGGTATGGCCGTTGGCGAAAGGAAGAATCGCGGTCGGACGAATAGATGATTTATCAAAAATTGAATAATATAAAAGGAAACTGCTTTCGCGAATACGAAAAGTTATTGTGGATTCTTAAAACGTGCTAAGAAGGCAAGAGAGCTCAAATAAAAGGAAATTCATGCAGAGTCATCACGATAATATTGAATATTGTTCAGATTCTAATAAATGGCTATTTAACAGCCGCCATTTTGTTTCCTTTGTTAGCAACGGAAGAATCTTGAATTAAGTGGGTTGCAGACGGAATCAACTAGGAAACGGCAAAATAAGGAAGAAATTGAAATTGTGGAGATCTTCCGATAATAGAAAAGACGGGATAGTTATGGGCTTAAGGAAATGAAGCGAAAAGGCGGACAAAGATTCAACAAATATCGGGAACACGTGGGGCGCACAATTACCGGCAGACAGACGCCATTTTGTTTTCTGTTGTGAACAATGGAAAGTTTCAAAATCAAAGAAGTTACGGTTAAAATAAGCAATAGAAAGGTGAAAAATAGGTTTAAAAGTTATGAGACTGCTTTATTTATATTGCAGGACATGATCCGAAACTTTTTGACGCTAGTTTTCGATCTTTTGAAGTACTTTATCATCATCGTTTAAGCTAAAACAGTCGAAAACTTTGGGTTTTTTGGTATAACTTATTGCCGGGGAATGCAGCGTTTATTAATTTATCAATTCCGATGTTTTTTTTCTATCCTAGGTATTGTTTTTCACCTGCCGAGATTTTTTTTTTTAGTTTTTCAAACAAAAGTTGTGCGTCGTAATGAAACATTAATTAATTTACCTTTCCCGATGTTTTATTTCTATCCTGTATCTTGTTTTTCACGTTTCTAAATCTTTTTTTCCGATAATTATTTGAATCCTGCAAGTCTAGTACCAGCCGTATGCGACATGTCCGCCTTCAAATCCTTAAAAGTATCGAACGAAAAGTGACGAAAAAGTGAAAAAATAGAAAAGTTTTATTAATAAAATGTTCAGTTTTATTCAGTTAGAATCATCTCCAATCACTTTAGGCCTGATTCGGTTCATTTCGGAAGAAATCGTGTTTTTTAACTTGTTAGAAATGCTTTTAAAACATGCACAAAAGATGTAATTATTGTTCCTCTATTATACCATATCATTTCCCTTTCCTATTTTCATTCCCCCCTCCCTTTTATTCCACTTTTCATTTCACACCCATCGCGATTTTTCTAAGTCCACAAGTATCGGTAGTTGTGCCATGTCGCAGTCACCGGAGGCTTCCGAAACATATATGTAGTACCTAGTAGTCGGAGTCAGAGCCGAGAGGCGGGCGGATCACGGAGCGAGCGAGGATACCGGGGGCACGCCTTTCGAGGCTGTGGAGACTGGTGGCGTCTCGGGAGCTTTCGTGATAAGCGAGCTCAGTAGGGTTTGACGAAGATGAAGGGTGCTACAGCCTGAGAGACGGACGGTTCTCGGAGCGTGTGAACATGCAGGTTTGTGCCTCGGTTGAAAGGCCGGGGTGAGACGACTTGCAGCGTTTCTGGCGTTCTGTTGCAGGTTCCGTTTTGAAGGAAAGGTACTGGGTGTGAGGTGACGGAATCCGAAAGACGGACTATTCTCGGAGCGAATGAGATTGCAGGGGACACGCCTTTTTAAAGGCTGTGATGACCACTTCTCATGAGTTCGGTAGCAAGCTCAGTCTAGTAGGATTTTACGCCGAGCATTCGGTCCTGAAGCCGGAGAGATGGGCGTTCACGGAGTGTGTGAACATGCTAGTTTGTGCGTCGGTTGAAAGGCTGGGGTGAGATGGCTTGTAGCGTTTCTGGCGTTCTGTTGCAGGTTTCGTTTCGAAGGCAGGTGCTGGGTGTAAGGCGACGGAATCCGAAAGACGGACTATTCTCGGAGCGAATGAGATTGCAGGGGACACGCCTTTTTAAAGGCTGTGATGACCACTTCTCATGAGCTCTGTAGTAAGCTTCTTCTAGTAGGATTTTAAGCCTAGCATTCGGTCCTAAAGCCGGAGAGACGGACGATTCTCGGAGCGCTTGAACATATAGGTTTGTGCCTCGGTTGGAAGGCCGGAGTGAGATGACTAGCAGCGTTTCTGGCACTCTGCTGCAGGTTCCATTTTGAAGGAAGGTACTGGTGTGAGGCATCGAGGACCGAAAGACGGACGATTCTCGGAGCGAACGAGGACTGACTTGGTCACCGCAGAGTAGGACAAGGGTTGTGCAAACACGCGGTAGCTGGGAAAGCTTTGTGAGTTCTGTTGCAGGCTCCGTTTAGTAGAAATTTGGTGTTGAGCAGGCTGTGCCATCTGCCTTAGAGACGGACGATTCTCGGAGCACTTTTTGTGCTTTGTTGCAGGTTCCGACTCGAAGGAAATTGTTGTCACGGCAATATCTGCATTATCGTATATCGATGATCTGCAGGCAAAGGAAACGTGTATGACTGGAAGTGGAACAAGGAAGCAGCACGAAATTGACGAATCCGTCGGGTGGACGGTATGTGCGAGAGAACTGGCCCATTGTCGATGCGAAACGGAGAGTGTCTTTTTCAAGACGCTTCTCGTATGTTGAGTGAGAAGAGACGGGTCCAGTGGGACCGTCTCGAACTGAGTGTCCTCGCTTCGGCGAGGTTCACAGCAGTTACCTGGTTGATCCTGCCAGTAGCATATGCTTGTCTCAAAGATTAAGCCATGCATGTCTAAGTACAAGCTGTTATGCAGCGAAACCGCGAATGGCTCAATAAATCAGTTATGGTTCCTTAGATCGTACTATCCTACTTGGATAACTGTGGTAATTCTAGAGCTAATACATGCACAATAGCCCCGACCTTACGGAAGGGGTGCTTTTATTAGATCAAGACCAATCGGACTTCGGTCCGTATCTTGGTGACTCTGAATAACTTTGTGCCGATCGCATGGTCTAGCACCGGCGACGCATCTTTCAAATGTCTGCCTTATCAACTGTCGATGGTAGGTTATGCGCCTACCATGGTTGCAACGGGTAACGGGGAATCGGGGTTCGATTCCGGAGAGGGAGCCTGAGAAACGGCTACCACATCCAAGGAAGGCAGCAGGCGCGCAAATTACCCACTCCCGGCACGGGGAGGTAGTGACGAAAAATAACGATGCAGGACTCATCCGAGGCCCTGTGATTGGAATGAGTACACTTTAAATCCTTTAACGAGGACCTATTGGAGGGCAAGTCTGGTGCCAGCAGCCGCGGTAACTCCAGCTCCAATAGCGTATATTAAAGTTGCTGCGGTTAAAAAGCTCGTAGTTGGATATCGGTCGCGATCAGGTGGTGCCGCCTCGCGGTGTGCACTGCCTTGATTGGACAATCCACCGGACTGTCCGGGGTGCTCTTAACCGAGTGTCCTGGGTGGCCGGTACGTTTACTTTGAACAAATTAGAGTGCTTAAAGCAGGTGCTCCGCGCCTGAATATCACAGCATGGAATGATGGAATAGGACCTCGGTCTTATTTTGTTGGTTTTCTGGACTTGAGGTAATGGTTAATAGAGACAGACGGGGGCATTCGTACTGCGACGCTAGAGGTGAAATTCTTGGACCGTCGCAAGACGAACAACTGCGAAAGCATTTGCCAAGAATGTTTTCATTAATCAAGAACGAAAGTTAGAGGTTCGAAGGCGATCAGATACCGCCCTAGTTCTAACCATAAACGATGCCAACCAGCGATCCGCAGACGTTACTTCAATGACTCTGCGGGCAGCTTCCGGGAAACCAAAGTTTTTGGGTTCCGGGGGAAGTATGGTTGCAAAGCTGAAACTTAAAGGAATTGACGGAAGGGCACCACCAGGAGTGGAGCCTGCGGCTTAATTTGACTCAACACGGGAAACCTCACCAGGCCCGGACACTGGAAGGATTGACAGATTGAGAGCTCTTTCTTGATTCGGTGGGTGGTGGTGCATGGCCGTTCTTAGTTGGTGGAGCGATTTGTCTGGTTAATTCCGATAACGAACGAGACTCTAGCCTGCTAAATAGATGACGTATCTTCGGGTACGTTACTCTTCTTAGAGGGACAAGTGGCGTCTAGCCATATGAAAGTGAGCAATAACAGGTCTGTGATGCCCTTAGATGTCCTGGGCCGCACGCGCGCTACACTGAAAGAATCAGCGCGTCTTCCCTGTCCGAGAGGACCGGGTAACCGCTGAACCTCTTTCGTGGTTGGGATTGGGGACTGCAAGGATCCCCATGAACCAGGAATCCCTAGTAGGTGCAAGTCATTAGCTTGCGTCGATTACGTCCCTGCCCTTTGTACACACCGCCCGTCGCTACTACCGATTGAATGATTTAGTGAGAACTTCGGACGATCCGCCGGGCCGTCCTCTGGATGGCTTCGGTGTTGATTGAAAGATGTTCAAACTTGATCCTTTAGAGGAAGTAAAAGTCGTAACAAGGTTTCCGTAGGTGAACCTGCGGAAGGATCATTAACGAGTGCTGCACTAACCGTGCGCATTGTGATGAGAGTACTCGGACGCGGGATGTCGGGCGAAGCTTTACGGCCTTGCTGGCTTCCGCGGACGGGGAAAAGGGCATGCTAAATCGGAGTTCAAAGTCAGAGCACGATCTTTGTGTAGCGGGATTCCACTGGGCTACCCCTTGTAGCGCGCCCGAAGCGAATCCCGCCGGCCGAAGAGCGCATGACTAAGGACTCTGCTGATGCGTGTCGTCTGAGACGCGACTGGCTAGTAGACGACGCGCTGCTTCCGTTGCTGCGGGTAGAATTCCCTCTGGCCCCCCTGTTGCGTGCCAAAGGAAGGAAGCCCGCTAGGAGGCGTATCGTGTCGGACACTGGCTGTTTGCTGCCAGACAACCAGAGGGTTGCGAAAAGCAGACCGTTCGCTGTTGTGCGAATCTCCGTTGTTGCGGGACAAAGTTGAGTGGCCCCCTCGTTGCGCGCCGAGGACCCAGTCCCGCTAGGAGCAAATCTCGCTATACGGCTGAGCAGACTGTGAGTTGCTGAAAGTTTGACCTCGTGCGCATCTCCGTTGTATGCGGGACGGAGTTGAGTGGCCCCCTTGTTGCGTGTCGAGGACGAAGGCCCGCTAGGATCGAAGCGCACTTGACGATCGAACTGGAGGCGATAGCGGGGTGTTTGTCGTTGTGTGCAACTCCGTTGCCGCGGGAAGAATTTCATTGGCCCCCATGTCGTGCGCCAAAGGAAGGAGGCCTGCTAGGAGTGGATCGCGCTATACGATTGAACCGGCTGCGAAGAGCGTTGGTCTTTTGCGAATCTCCGTTGTATGCGGGACAGAGTTGAGGGGCCCCCTTGTTGCGTGCTGAGGACGAAGGCCCGCTCGGATCGAGTCGCAATTGAACCAGCAATCTCTGCAGTATCCGCCGTAGTCCTTTGGATTGGAGGAGAGATTAATTTCTCTCCTCGGAGTTTGTTGTTTTGTGAGAAACACTTGTTTTATTGTTGAACCGTTGCTTGTGGACTCTTCTTATTCGGGTGAAAATCCGATGAGAAAACCGAGAAATGACCCTGGGGGATGGATCACTCGGCTCGTATCACGAAGACGAACGCAGCTAGACGCGTGATTCCATGCGAACTGCAGGACACATGGAACGTCTATCCTTCGAACGCACATGGCAGTCCAGCCTCTGGCTTGGACTACACCTGGCTGAGGGTCGGTTTATTATATACATACGACTGGGAGTTGGTACGCGGTGGGGTGACACCCACGGCTAAGACTCCCTGGGTTCGTAATCTGGGAGGATTCCCGATGGCCTCGCTGCCGTTCAGGGCAACCTTCTTAAATGTATGGCAATGTCCGACGAGATCCGGCACCTGTTCGCAGACTAGCTGGGGAACGTCGTTCGTGAGATTTGCCGCTGGGGCGTACGCCTGGTCACCGCAGAGTAGCGCACGTGGCGCGAAAATACGCGGTAGCCGGGATGTGCTTTGAATAATTCGTTTCGTTGTCACTAGTGAGGTGTGGAAGACAAGAGGGCAAGTCGGACCATGGCAGTGAGAGATAAAGTGAGACGAAAAGAATGGGCACATAAACGTACGATACCGGTCGCGGCGAGTCTTGTGGACGATGGTCCCGATACGCTGGAACTGTCTATATACGGGTGAGCGTCGATGCTCGATGGAACTTATCGTTGCTGGCGAGTGTTCTCAGTCGTGAGACCTCAACCAAACCTATTCTCTGACCTCAGCTCAGGTGAGGCGACCCGCTTGACTTA
>JAUPMV010000228.1:12500-20000 GCA_030848855.1 Branchinecta sandiegonensis | reverse complement strand
ATTTTTATCCAACTTTTGGACTTAGCAAATTTCACTCGAACAGGGATCACGTCCGAAATATTTTTCACGCTGCGTCCTCCACGGCATCTTCAAACTTCAAAGCGCTTTGAGATCTCATTTCACGCTGCGCCCGACCCGTCAAGTTCAAAGCGCTTTGATATCCGATTTCACGCTGCGTCCGACCCGTCAAGTTCAAAGCGCTTTGAGATCCGATTTCACGCTGCGTCCGCCACGTCTTTTCGAAGGTGATCGAGGTCTCCGGACCAAAATTTTTTTTTATTGCGGCGCCCGACCTAATTTGGGTCAGAGACCTCATCGCTGCACTTTTTAATTTTTAACCAACTTTTGGACTTAGCAAAATTGCAAAAAGCCAACAGCACCCGGTGTTCCCAAGCGGTCACCCATCTAAGTACTGACCGGGCCCGACGTTGTGTGACATTCCAGGATCTGACGAGACTGGGTACTTTCAACGTGGTATGGCCGTTGGCGAAAGGAAGAATCGCGGTCGGACGAATAGATGATTTATCAAAAATTGAATAATATAAAAGGAAACTGCTTTCGCGAATACGAAAAGTTATTGTGGATTCTTAAAACGTGCTAAGAAGGCAAGAGAGCTCAAATAAAAGGAAATTCATGCAGAGTCATCACGATAATATTGAATATTGTTCAGATTCTAATAAATGGCTATTTAACAGCCGCCATTTTGTTTCCTTTGTTAGCAACGGAAGAATCTTGAATTAAGTGGGTTGCAGACGGAATCAACTAGGAAACGGCAAAATAAGGAAGAAATTGAAATTGTGGAGATCTTCCGATAATAGAAAAGACGGGATAGTTATGGGCTTAAGGAAATGAAGCGAAAAGGCGGACAAAGATTCAACAAATATCGGGAACACGTGGGGCGCACAATTACCGGCAGACAGACGCCATTTTGTTTTCTGTTGTGAACAATGGAAAGTTTCAAAATCAAAGAAGTTACGGTTAAAATAAGCAATAGAAAGGTGAAAAATAGGTTTAAAAGTTATGAGACTGCTTTATTTATATTGCAGGACATGATCCGAAACTTTTTGACGCTAGTTTTCGATCTTTTGAAGTACTTTATCATCATCGTTTAAGCTAAAACAGTCGAAAACTTTGGGTTTTTTGGTATAACTTATTGCCGGGGAATGCAGCGTTTATTAATTTATCAATTCCGATGTTTTTTTTCTATCCTAGGTATTGTTTTTCACCTGCCGAGATTTTTTTTTTTAGTTTTTCAAACAAAAGTTGTGCGTCGTAATGAAACATTAATTAATTTACCTTTCCCGATGTTTTATTTCTATCCTGTATCTTGTTTTTCACGTTTCTAAATCTTTTTTTCCGATAATTATTTGAATCCTGCAAGTCTAGTACCAGCCGTATGCGACATGTCCGCCTTCAAATCCTTAAAAGTATCGAACGAAAAGTGACGAAAAAGTGAAAAAATAGAAAAGTTTTATTAATAAAATGTTCAGTTTTATTCAGTTAGAATCATCTCCAATCACTTTAGGCCTGATTCGGTTCATTTCGGAAGAAATCGTGTTTTTTAACTTGTTAGAAATGCTTTTAAAACATGCACAAAAGATGTAATTATTGTTCCTCTATTATACCATATCATTTCCCTTTCCTATTTTCATTCCCCCCTCCCTTTTATTCCACTTTTCATTTCACACCCATCGCGATTTTTCTAAGTCCACAAGTATCGGTAGTTGTGCCATGTCGCAGTCACCGGAGGCTTCCGAAACATATATGTAGTACCTAGTAGTCGGAGTCAGAGCCGAGAGGCGGGCGGATCACGGAGCGAGCGAGGATACCGGGGGCACGCCTTTCGAGGCTGTGGAGACTGGTGGCGTCTCGGGAGCTTTCGTGATAAGCGAGCTCAGTAGGGTTTGACGAAGATGAAGGGTGCTACAGCCTGAGAGACGGACGGTTCTCGGAGCGTGTGAACATGCAGGTTTGTGCCTCGGTTGAAAGGCCGGGGTGAGACGACTTGCAGCGTTTCTGGCGTTCTGTTGCAGGTTCCGTTTTGAAGGAAAGGTACTGGGTGTGAGGTGACGGAATCCGAAAGACGGACTATTCTCGGAGCGAATGAGATTGCAGGGGACACGCCTTTTTAAAGGCTGTGATGACCACTTCTCATGAGTTCGGTAGCAAGCTCAGTCTAGTAGGATTTTACGCCGAGCATTCGGTCCTGAAGCCGGAGAGATGGGCGTTCACGGAGTGTGTGAACATGCTAGTTTGTGCGTCGGTTGAAAGGCTGGGGTGAGATGGCTTGTAGCGTTTCTGGCGTTCTGTTGCAGGTTTCGTTTCGAAGGCAGGTGCTGGGTGTAAGGCGACGGAATCCGAAAGACGGACTATTCTCGGAGCGAATGAGATTGCAGGGGACACGCCTTTTTAAAGGCTGTGATGACCACTTCTCATGAGCTCTGTAGTAAGCTTCTTCTAGTAGGATTTTAAGCCTAGCATTCGGTCCTAAAGCCGGAGAGACGGACGATTCTCGGAGCGCTTGAACATATAGGTTTGTGCCTCGGTTGGAAGGCCGGAGTGAGATGACTAGCAGCGTTTCTGGCACTCTGCTGCAGGTTCCATTTTGAAGGAAGGTACTGGTGTGAGGCATCGAGGACCGAAAGACGGACGATTCTCGGAGCGAACGAGGACTGACTTGGTCACCGCAGAGTAGGACAAGGGTTGTGCAAACACGCGGTAGCTGGGAAAGCTTTGTGAGTTCTGTTGCAGGCTCCGTTTAGTAGAAATTTGGTGTTGAGCAGGCTGTGCCATCTGCCTTAGAGACGGACGATTCTCGGAGCACTTTTTGTGCTTTGTTGCAGGTTCCGACTCGAAGGAAATTGTTGTCACGGCAATATCTGCATTATCGTATATCGATGATCTGCAGGCAAAGGAAACGTGTATGACTGGAAGTGGAACAAGGAAGCAGCACGAAATTGACGAATCCGTCGGGTGGACGGTATGTGCGAGAGAACTGGCCCATTGTCGATGCGAAACGGAGAGTGTCTTTTTCAAGACGCTTCTCGTATGTTGAGTGAGAAGAGACGGGTCCAGTGGGACCGTCTCGAACTGAGTGTCCTCGCTTCGGCGAGGTTCACAGCAGTTACCTGGTTGATCCTGCCAGTAGCATATGCTTGTCTCAAAGATTAAGCCATGCATGTCTAAGTACAAGCTGTTATGCAGCGAAACCGCGAATGGCTCAATAAATCAGTTATGGTTCCTTAGATCGTACTATCCTACTTGGATAACTGTGGTAATTCTAGAGCTAATACATGCACAATAGCCCCGACCTTACGGAAGGGGTGCTTTTATTAGATCAAGACCAATCGGACTTCGGTCCGTATCTTGGTGACTCTGAATAACTTTGTGCCGATCGCATGGTCTAGCACCGGCGACGCATCTTTCAAATGTCTGCCTTATCAACTGTCGATGGTAGGTTATGCGCCTACCATGGTTGCAACGGGTAACGGGGAATCGGGGTTCGATTCCGGAGAGGGAGCCTGAGAAACGGCTACCACATCCAAGGAAGGCAGCAGGCGCGCAAATTACCCACTCCCGGCACGGGGAGGTAGTGACGAAAAATAACGATGCAGGACTCATCCGAGGCCCTGTGATTGGAATGAGTACACTTTAAATCCTTTAACGAGGACCTATTGGAGGGCAAGTCTGGTGCCAGCAGCCGCGGTAACTCCAGCTCCAATAGCGTATATTAAAGTTGCTGCGGTTAAAAAGCTCGTAGTTGGATATCGGTCGCGATCAGGTGGTGCCGCCTCGCGGTGTGCACTGCCTTGATTGGACAATCCACCGGACTGTCCGGGGTGCTCTTAACCGAGTGTCCTGGGTGGCCGGTACGTTTACTTTGAACAAATTAGAGTGCTTAAAGCAGGTGCTCCGCGCCTGAATATCACAGCATGGAATGATGGAATAGGACCTCGGTCTTATTTTGTTGGTTTTCTGGACTTGAGGTAATGGTTAATAGAGACAGACGGGGGCATTCGTACTGCGACGCTAGAGGTGAAATTCTTGGACCGTCGCAAGACGAACAACTGCGAAAGCATTTGCCAAGAATGTTTTCATTAATCAAGAACGAAAGTTAGAGGTTCGAAGGCGATCAGATACCGCCCTAGTTCTAACCATAAACGATGCCAACCAGCGATCCGCAGACGTTACTTCAATGACTCTGCGGGCAGCTTCCGGGAAACCAAAGTTTTTGGGTTCCGGGGGAAGTATGGTTGCAAAGCTGAAACTTAAAGGAATTGACGGAAGGGCACCACCAGGAGTGGAGCCTGCGGCTTAATTTGACTCAACACGGGAAACCTCACCAGGCCCGGACACTGGAAGGATTGACAGATTGAGAGCTCTTTCTTGATTCGGTGGGTGGTGGTGCATGGCCGTTCTTAGTTGGTGGAGCGATTTGTCTGGTTAATTCCGATAACGAACGAGACTCTAGCCTGCTAAATAGATGACGTATCTTCGGGTACGTTACTCTTCTTAGAGGGACAAGTGGCGTCTAGCCATATGAAAGTGAGCAATAACAGGTCTGTGATGCCCTTAGATGTCCTGGGCCGCACGCGCGCTACACTGAAAGAATCAGCGCGTCTTCCCTGTCCGAGAGGACCGGGTAACCGCTGAACCTCTTTCGTGGTTGGGATTGGGGACTGCAAGGATCCCCATGAACCAGGAATCCCTAGTAGGTGCAAGTCATTAGCTTGCGTCGATTACGTCCCTGCCCTTTGTACACACCGCCCGTCGCTACTACCGATTGAATGATTTAGTGAGAACTTCGGACGATCCGCCGGGCCGTCCTCTGGATGGCTTCGGTGTTGATTGAAAGATGTTCAAACTTGATCCTTTAGAGGAAGTAAAAGTCGTAACAAGGTTTCCGTAGGTGAACCTGCGGAAGGATCATTAACGAGTGCTGCACTAACCGTGCGCATTGTGATGAGAGTACTCGGACGCGGGATGTCGGGCGAAGCTTTACGGCCTTGCTGGCTTCCGCGGACGGGGAAAAGGGCATGCTAAATCGGAGTTCAAAGTCAGAGCACGATCTTTGTGTAGCGGGATTCCACTGGGCTACCCCTTGTAGCGCGCCCGAAGCGAATCCCGCCGGCCGAAGAGCGCATGACTAAGGACTCTGCTGATGCGTGTCGTCTGAGACGCGACTGGCTAGTAGACGACGCGCTGCTTCCGTTGCTGCGGGTAGAATTCCCTCTGGCCCCCCTGTTGCGTGCCAAAGGAAGGAAGCCCGCTAGGAGGCGTATCGTGTCGGACACTGGCTGTTTGCTGCCAGACAACCAGAGGGTTGCGAAAAGCAGACCGTTCGCTGTTGTGCGAATCTCCGTTGTTGCGGGACAAAGTTGAGTGGCCCCCTCGTTGCGCGCCGAGGACCCAGTCCCGCTAGGAGCAAATCTCGCTATACGGCTGAGCAGACTGTGAGTTGCTGAAAGTTTGACCTCGTGCGCATCTCCGTTGTATGCGGGACGGAGTTGAGTGGCCCCCTTGTTGCGTGTCGAGGACGAAGGCCCGCTAGGATCGAAGCGCACTTGACGATCGAACTGGAGGCGATAGCGGGGTGTTTGTCGTTGTGTGCAACTCCGTTGCCGCGGGAAGAATTTCATTGGCCCCCATGTCGTGCGCCAAAGGAAGGAGGCCTGCTAGGAGTGGATCGCGCTATACGATTGAACCGGCTGCGAAGAGCGTTGGTCTTTTGCGAATCTCCGTTGTATGCGGGACAGAGTTGAGGGGCCCCCTTGTTGCGTGCTGAGGACGAAGGCCCGCTCGGATCGAGTCGCAATTGAACCAGCAATCTCTGCAGTATCCGCCGTAGTCCTTTGGATTGGAGGAGAGATTAATTTCTCTCCTCGGAGTTTGTTGTTTTGTGAGAAACACTTGTTTTATTGTTGAACCGTTGCTTGTGGACTCTTCTTATTCGGGTGAAAATCCGATGAGAAAACCGAGAAATGACCCTGGGGGATGGATCACTCGGCTCGTATCACGAAGACGAACGCAGCTAGACGCGTGATTCCATGCGAACTGCAGGACACATGGAACGTCTATCCTTCGAACGCACATGGCAGTCCAGCCTCTGGCTTGGACTACACCTGGCTGAGGGTCGGTTTATTATATACATACGACTGGGAGTTGGTACGCGGTGGGGTGACACCCACGGCTAAGACTCCCTGGGTTCGTAATCTGGGAGGATTCCCGATGGCCTCGCTGCCGTTCAGGGCAACCTTCTTAAATGTATGGCAATGTCCGACGAGATCCGGCACCTGTTCGCAGACTAGCTGGGGAACGTCGTTCGTGAGATTTGCCGCTGGGGCGTACGCCTGGTCACCGCAGAGTAGCGCACGTGGCGCGAAAATACGCGGTAGCCGGGATGTGCTTTGAATAATTCGTTTCGTTGTCACTAGTGAGGTGTGGAAGACAAGAGGGCAAGTCGGACCATGGCAGTGAGAGATAAAGTGAGACGAAAAGAATGGGCACATAAACGTACGATACCGGTCGCGGCGAGTCTTGTGGACGATGGTCCCGATACGCTGGAACTGTCTATATACGGGTGAGCGTCGATGCTCGATGGAACTTATCGTTGCTGGCGAGTGTTCTCAGTCGTGAGACCTCAACCAAACCTATTCTCTGACCTCAGCTCAGGTGAGGCGACCCGCTTGACTTAAGCATATTAGTCAGCGGAGGAAAAGAAACTAACAAGGATTCCCCTAGTAGCGGCGAGCGAAGAGGGAAGAGCCCAGCACCAAGGGCCGGTCGTAGCCTCACGGCCGCGGCTCGGCCGATGCGGTGTTTAGGAGCTCCTTGAACCCTCGTTCACCAAGTCTAAAGTCCTCATGAATGTGGCTCGATTGCCCAAAGCGGGTGTCAGGCCCTTAGGACTGGTGTTCGAAGGCCCATGGGAGTCTCCTTAGAGTCGGGTTGCTTGAGCGTGCAGCCCTAAGCAGGTGGTAAACTCCATCTAAGGCTAAATATGGATACGAGACCGATAGTGGACAAGTACCGCGAGGGAAAGTTGAAAAGAACTTTGAAGAGAGAGTTCAATAGTGCGTGAAATCCTCCAGGGGGTTAAACGGATGGACCTTCGAAGCTCGAGCCGTTACGGGATCAGCGTTCGTGCAATGTCTGTCTCGGTAGCGCGGTTGCGGCTTGCCGTGGATCGCGTGGCTGGGGCGGTGCCTCTGTGCGGGCGTGTATTCCTGTGCGGATTCGTATCCTGCACGTGACTGGGGCGGCGTCAGACGGATCCGGTTTCGAGGTGCTTCGGCATCGAGGGCTGGTCTCCCGGCGCTGGCTCGGTTCGTTTCTAGAGTCCGCGGGGCAATCGTGGCGAGTCGCAAGACTGTCGGCCACGGGGCCCATGCCCGCGGACGCGCAGGAAGTAGGCGGGACCCATCCGACCCGTCTTGAAACACGGACCAAGGAGTCTAACATGTGCGCGAGTCGTAGGTTGATAAAGACCGAAGGCGAAAT
>JAUPMV010000228.1:0-7500 GCA_030848855.1 Branchinecta sandiegonensis | reverse complement strand
CTAATTTGGATCAGAGACCTCATCGTTGCACTTTTCGAGTTTTAACCGAATTTTTGGACTTAGCAAATTTCACTCGAGCTGGGATCCAGCCGTCCAAGTTTTTTTCCAACGGGGTCCGCAGCGTGAAATCGAAGGCGAAGCTCCCCGGACCAAATATTTTTTTAAAGCGGCGCCCGACCTAATTTGGGTCAGAGACCTCATCGCTGCACTTTTTAATTTTTAACCAACTTTTGGACTTAGCAAATTTCACTCGAACAGGGATCACGTCCGAAATATTTTTCACGCTGCGTCCTCCACGTCAACTTCAATCTTCAAAGCGCTTTGAGATCTCATTTCACGCTGTGTCCGACCCGTCAAGTTCAAAGCGCTTTGATATCCGATTTCACGCTGCGTCCGACCCGTCAAGTTCAAAGCGCTTTGAGATCCGATTTCACGCTGCGTCCGCCACGTCTTTTCGAAGGTGATCGAGGTCTCCGGACCAAAATTTTTTTTTATTGCGGCGCCCGACCTAATTTGGGTCAGAGACCTCATCGCTGCACTTTTTAATTTTTAACCAACTTTTGGACTTAGCAAAATTGCAAAAAGCCAACAGCACCCGGTGTTCCCAAGCGGTCACCCATCTAAGTACTGACCGGGCCCGACGTTGTGTGACATTCCAGGATCTGACGAGACTGGGTACTTTCAACGTGGTATGGCCGTTGGCGAAAGGAAGAATCGCGGTCGGACGAATAGATGATTTATCAAAAATTGAATAATATAAAAGGAAACTGCTTTCGCGAATACGAAAAGTTATTGTGGATTCTTAAAACGTGCTAAGAAGGCAAGAGAGCTCAAATAAAAGGAAATTCATGCAGAGTCATCACGATAATATTGAATATTGTTCAGATTCTAATAAATGGCTATTTAACAGCCGCCATTTTGTTTCCTTTGTTAGCAACGGAAGAATCTTGAATTAAGTGGGTTGCAGACGGAATCAACTAGGAAACGGCAAAATAAGGAAGAAATTGAAATTGTGGAGATCTTCCGATAATAGAAAAGACGGGATAGTTATGGGCTTAAGGAAATGAAGCGAAAAGGCGGACAAAGATTCAACAAATATCGGGAACACGTGGGGCGCACAATTACCGGCAGACAGACGCCATTTTGTTTTCTGTTGTGAACAATGGAAAGTTTCAAAATCAAAGAAGTTACGGTTAAAATAAGCAATAGAAAGGTGAAAAATAGGTTTAAAAGTTATGAGACTGCTTTATTTATATTGCAGGACATGATCCGAAACTTTTTGACGCTAGTTTTCGATCTTTTGAAGTACTTTATCATCATCGTTTAAGCTAAAACAGTCGAAAACTTTGGGTTTTTTGGTATAACTTATTGCCGGGGAATGCAGCGTTTATTAATTTATCAATTCCGATGTTTTTTTTCTATCCTAGGTATTGTTTTTCACCTGCCGAGATTTTTTTTTTTAGTTTTTCAAACAAAAGTTGTGCGTCGTAATGAAACATTAATTAATTTACCTTTCCCGATGTTTTATTTCTATCCTGTATCTTGTTTTTCACGTTTCTAAATCTTTTTTTCCGATAATTATTTGAATCCTGCAAGTCTAGTACCAGCCGTATGCGACATGTCCGCCTTCAAATCCTTAAAAGTATCGAACGAAAAGTGACGAAAAAGTGAAAAAATAGAAAAGTTTTATTAATAAAATGTTCAGTTTTATTCAGTTAGAATCATCTCCAATCACTTTAGGCCTGATTCGGTTCATTTCGGAAGAAATCGTGTTTTTTAACTTGTTAGAAATGCTTTTAAAACATGCACAAAAGATGTAATTATTGTTCCTCTATTATACCATATCATTTCCCTTTCCTATTTTCATTCCCCCCTCCCTTTTATTCCACTTTTCATTTCACACCCATCGCGATTTTTCTAAGTCCACAAGTATCGGTAGTTGTGCCATGTCGCAGTCACCGGAGGCTTCCGAAACATATATGTAGTACCTAGTAGTCGGAGTCAGAGCCGAGAGGCGGGCGGATCACGGAGCGAGCGAGGATACCGGGGGCACGCCTTTCGAGGCTGTGGAGACTGGTGGCGTCTCGGGAGCTTTCGTGATAAGCGAGCTCAGTAGGGTTTGACGAAGATGAAGGGTGCTACAGCCTGAGAGACGGACGGTTCTCGGAGCGTGTGAACATGCAGGTTTGTGCCTCGGTTGAAAGGCCGGGGTGAGACGACTTGCAGCGTTTCTGGCGTTCTGTTGCAGGTTCCGTTTTGAAGGAAAGGTACTGGGTGTGAGGTGACGGAATCCGAAAGACGGACTATTCTCGGAGCGAATGAGATTGCAGGGGACACGCCTTTTTAAAGGCTGTGATGACCACTTCTCATGAGTTCGGTAGCAAGCTCAGTCTAGTAGGATTTTACGCCGAGCATTCGGTCCTGAAGCCGGAGAGATGGGCGTTCACGGAGTGTGTGAACATGCTAGTTTGTGCGTCGGTTGAAAGGCTGGGGTGAGATGGCTTGTAGCGTTTCTGGCGTTCTGTTGCAGGTTTCGTTTCGAAGGCAGGTGCTGGGTGTAAGGCGACGGAATCCGAAAGACGGACTATTCTCGGAGCGAATGAGATTGCAGGGGACACGCCTTTTTAAAGGCTGTGATGACCACTTCTCATGAGCTCTGTAGTAAGCTTCTTCTAGTAGGATTTTAAGCCTAGCATTCGGTCCTAAAGCCGGAGAGACGGACGATTCTCGGAGCGCTTGAACATATAGGTTTGTGCCTCGGTTGGAAGGCCGGAGTGAGATGACTAGCAGCGTTTCTGGCACTCTGCTGCAGGTTCCATTTTGAAGGAAGGTACTGGTGTGAGGCATCGAGGACCGAAAGACGGACGATTCTCGGAGCGAACGAGGACTGACTTGGTCACCGCAGAGTAGGACAAGGGTTGTGCAAACACGCGGTAGCTGGGAAAGCTTTGTGAGTTCTGTTGCAGGCTCCGTTTAGTAGAAATTTGGTGTTGAGCAGGCTGTGCCATCTGCCTTAGAGACGGACGATTCTCGGAGCACTTTTTGTGCTTTGTTGCAGGTTCCGACTCGAAGGAAATTGTTGTCACGGCAATATCTGCATTATCGTATATCGATGATCTGCAGGCAAAGGAAACGTGTATGACTGGAAGTGGAACAAGGAAGCAGCACGAAATTGACGAATCCGTCGGGTGGACGGTATGTGCGAGAGAACTGGCCCATTGTCGATGCGAAACGGAGAGTGTCTTTTTCAAGACGCTTCTCGTATGTTGAGTGAGAAGAGACGGGTCCAGTGGGACCGTCTCGAACTGAGTGTCCTCGCTTCGGCGAGGTTCACAGCAGTTACCTGGTTGATCCTGCCAGTAGCATATGCTTGTCTCAAAGATTAAGCCATGCATGTCTAAGTACAAGCTGTTATGCAGCGAAACCGCGAATGGCTCAATAAATCAGTTATGGTTCCTTAGATCGTACTATCCTACTTGGATAACTGTGGTAATTCTAGAGCTAATACATGCACAATAGCCCCGACCTTACGGAAGGGGTGCTTTTATTAGATCAAGACCAATCGGACTTCGGTCCGTATCTTGGTGACTCTGAATAACTTTGTGCCGATCGCATGGTCTAGCACCGGCGACGCATCTTTCAAATGTCTGCCTTATCAACTGTCGATGGTAGGTTATGCGCCTACCATGGTTGCAACGGGTAACGGGGAATCGGGGTTCGATTCCGGAGAGGGAGCCTGAGAAACGGCTACCACATCCAAGGAAGGCAGCAGGCGCGCAAATTACCCACTCCCGGCACGGGGAGGTAGTGACGAAAAATAACGATGCAGGACTCATCCGAGGCCCTGTGATTGGAATGAGTACACTTTAAATCCTTTAACGAGGACCTATTGGAGGGCAAGTCTGGTGCCAGCAGCCGCGGTAACTCCAGCTCCAATAGCGTATATTAAAGTTGCTGCGGTTAAAAAGCTCGTAGTTGGATATCGGTCGCGATCAGGTGGTGCCGCCTCGCGGTGTGCACTGCCTTGATTGGACAATCCACCGGACTGTCCGGGGTGCTCTTAACCGAGTGTCCTGGGTGGCCGGTACGTTTACTTTGAACAAATTAGAGTGCTTAAAGCAGGTGCTCCGCGCCTGAATATCACAGCATGGAATGATGGAATAGGACCTCGGTCTTATTTTGTTGGTTTTCTGGACTTGAGGTAATGGTTAATAGAGACAGACGGGGGCATTCGTACTGCGACGCTAGAGGTGAAATTCTTGGACCGTCGCAAGACGAACAACTGCGAAAGCATTTGCCAAGAATGTTTTCATTAATCAAGAACGAAAGTTAGAGGTTCGAAGGCGATCAGATACCGCCCTAGTTCTAACCATAAACGATGCCAACCAGCGATCCGCAGACGTTACTTCAATGACTCTGCGGGCAGCTTCCGGGAAACCAAAGTTTTTGGGTTCCGGGGGAAGTATGGTTGCAAAGCTGAAACTTAAAGGAATTGACGGAAGGGCACCACCAGGAGTGGAGCCTGCGGCTTAATTTGACTCAACACGGGAAACCTCACCAGGCCCGGACACTGGAAGGATTGACAGATTGAGAGCTCTTTCTTGATTCGGTGGGTGGTGGTGCATGCCGTTCTTAGTTGGTGGAGCGATTTGTCTGGTTAATTCCGATAACGAACGAGACTCTAGCCTGCTAAATAGATGACGTATCTTCGGGTACGTTACTCTTCTTAGAGGGACAAGTGGCGTCTAGCCATATGAAAGTGAGCAATAACAGGTCTGTGATGCCCTTAGATGTCCTGGGCCGCACGCGCGCTACACTGAAAGAATCAGCGCGTCTTCCCTGTCCGAGAGGACCGGGTAACCGCTGAACCTCTTCGTGGTTGGGATTGGGGACTGCAAGGATCCCCATGAACCAGGAATCCCTAGTAGGTGCAAGTCATTAGCTTGCGTCGATTACGTCCCTGCCCTTTGTACACACCGCCCGTCGCTACTACCGATTGAATGATTTAGTGAGAACTTCGGACGATCCGCCGGGCCGTCCTCTGGATGGCTTCGGTGTTGATTGAATGATGTTCAAACTTGATCCTTTAGAGGAAGTAAAAGTCGTAACAAGGTTTCCGTAGGTGAACCTGCGGAAGGATCATTAACGAGTGCTGCACTAACCGTGCGCATTGTGATGAGAGTACTCGGACGCGGGATGTCGGGCGAAGCTTTACGGCCTTGCTGGCTTCCGCGGACGGGGAAAAGGGCATGCTAAATCGGAGTTCAAAGTCAGAGCACGATCTTTGTGTAGCGGGATTCCACTGGGCTACCCCTTGTAGCGCGCCCGAAGCGAATCCCGCCGGCCGAAGAGCGCATGACTAAGGACTCTGCTGATGCGTGTCGTCTGAGACGCGACTGGCTAGTAGACGACGCGCTGCTTCCGTTGCTGCGGGTAGAATTCCCTCTGGCCCCCTGTTGCGTGCCAAAGGAAGGAAGCCCGCTAGGAGGCGTATCGTGTCGGACACTGGCTGTTTGCTGCCAGACAACCAGAGGGTTGCGAAAAGCAGACCGTTCGCTGTTGTGCGAATCTCCGTTGTTGCGGGACAAAGTTGAGTGGCCCCCTCGTTGCGCGCCGAGGACCCAGTCCCGCTAGGAGCAAATCTCGCTATACGGCTGAGCAGACTGTGAGTTGCTGAAAGTTTGACCTCGTGCGCATCTCCGTTGTATGCGGGACGGAGTTGAGTGGCCCCCTTGTTGCGTGTCGAGGACGAAGGCCCGCTAGGATCGAAGCGCACTTGACGATCGAACTGGAGGCGATAGCGGGGTGTTTGTCGTTGTGTGCAACTCCGTTGCCGCGGAAGAATTTCATTGGCCCCCATGTCGTGCGCCAAAGGAAGGAGGCCTGCTAGGAGTGGATCGCGCTATACGATTGAACCGGCTGCGAAGAGCGTTGGTCTTTTGCGAATCTCCGTTGTATGCGGGACAGAGTTGAGGGGCCCCCTTGTTGCGTGCTGAGGACGAAGGCCCGCTCGGATCGAGTCGCATAGAACCAGCAATCTCTGCAGTATCCGCCGTAGTCCTTTGGATTGGAGGAGAGATTAATTTCTCTCCTCGGAGTTTGTTGTTTTGTGAGAAACACTTGTTTTATTGTTGAACCGTTGCTTGTGGACTCTTCTTATTCGGGTGAAAATCCGATGAGAAAACCGAGAAATGACCCTGGGGGATGATCACTCGGCTCGTATCACGAAGACGAACGCAGCTAGACGCGTGATTCCATGCGAACTGCAGGACACATGGAACGTCTATCCTTCGAACGCACATGGCAGTCCAGCCTCTGGCTTGGACTACACCTGGCTGAGGGTCGGTTTATTATATACATACGACTGGGAGTTGGTACGCGGTGGGTGACACCCACGGCTAAGACTCCCTGGGTTCGTAATCTGGGAGGATTCCGATGGCCTCGCTGCCGTTCAGGGCAACCTTCTTAATGTATGGCAATGTCCGACGAGATCCGGCACCTGTTCGCAGACTAGCTGGGGAACGTCGTTCGTGAGATTTGCCGCTGGGGCGTACGCCTGGTCACCGCAGAGTAGCGCACGTGGCGCGAAAATACGCGGTAGCCGGGATGTGCTTTGAATAATTCGTTTCGTTGTCACTAGTGAGGTGTGGAAGACAAGAGGGCAAGTCGGACCATGGCAGTGAGAGATAAAGTGAGACGAAAGAAATGGGCACATAAACGTACGATACCGGTCGCGGCGAGTCTTGTGGACGATGGTCCCGATACGCTGGAACTGTCTATATACGGTGAGCGTCGATGCTCGATGGAACTTATCGTTGCTGGCGAGTGTTCTCAGTCGTGAGACCTCAACCAAACCTATTCTCTGACCTCAGCTCAGGTGAGGCGACCCGCTTGACTTAAGCATATTAGTCAGCGGAGGAAAAGAAACTAACAAGGATTCCCCTAGTAGCGGCGAGCGAAGAGGGAAGAGCCCAGCACCAAGGGCCGGTCGTAGCCTCACGGCCGCGGCTCGGCCGATGCGGTGTTTAGGAGCTCCTTGAACCCTCGTTCACCAAGTCTAAAGTCCTCATGAATGTGGCTCGATTGCCCAAAGCGGGTGTCAGGCCCTTAGGACTGGTGTTCGAAGGCCCATGGGAGTCTCCTTAGAGTCGGGTTGCTTGAGCGTGCAGCCCTAAGCAGGTGGTAAACTCCATCTAAGGCTAAATATGGATACGAGACCGATAGTGGACAAGTACCGCGAGGGAAAGTTGAAAAGAACTTTGAAGAGAGAGTTCAATAGTGCGTGAAATCCTCCAGGGGGTTAAACGGATGGACCTTCGAAGCTCGAGCCGTTACGGGATCAGCGTTCGTGCAATGTCTGTCTCGGTAGCGCGTTGCGGCTTGCCGTGGATCGCGTGGCTGGGGCGGGTGCCTCTGTGCGGCGTGTATTCCTGTGCGGATTCGTATCCTGCACGTGACTGGGGCGGCGTCAGACGGATCCGGTTTCGAGGTGCTTCGGCA
>JAUPMV010000227.1:0-41665 GCA_030848855.1 Branchinecta sandiegonensis | reverse complement strand
GACTATAGTGGACAGAATAAAGTGGAGACTATAGTGGAAAGACTAAAGTGGAAAGACTAAAGTGGACAGACTATAGTGGAAAGACTATAGTGGAAAGACTGTAGTGGACAGAGAATAGTGGACAGACTATATTGGAAAGACTATTGTGGAAAGACTAAAGTGGACAGAGAATAGTGGAAAGACTAAAGTGGACAGACTATAGTGGAAAGACTATAGTGGAAAGACTGTAGTGGACAGAATAAAGTGGAGACTATAGTGGAAAGACTAAAGTGGAAAAGTTGACAGAGAATAGTGGAAAGACTAAAGTGGAAAGACAAAAGTGGAAAGACTGTAGTGGACAGAATAAAGTGGAGACTATAGTGGAAAGACTACAGTGGACAGACTATAGTGCACAGAATAAAGTGGAGACTATAGTGGAAAGACTAAAGTGGACAGAGAATAGTGGAAAGACTATAGTAGAAAGACTATAGTGGACAGAATAAAGTGGAGACTATAGTGGAAAGACTAAAGTGGAAAGACTAAAGTGGACAGACTATAGTGGAAAGACTATAGTGGAAAGACTGTAGTGGACAGAGAATAGTGGACAGACTATATTGGAAAGACTATAGTGGAAAGACTAAAGTGGACAGAGAATAGTGGAAAGACTAAAGTGGACAGACTACAGTGGAAAGACTATAGTGGAAAGACTGTAGTGGACAGAATAAAGTGGAGACTATAGTGGAAAGACTAAAGTGGAAAGAATAAAGTTGACAGAGAATAGTGGACATACTAAAGTGGATAGACTTTAGTGGAAAGACTATAGTGGAAAGACTGTAGTGGACAGAATAAAGTGGAGACTATAGTGGAAAGACTAAAGTGGAAAGAGAATAGTGGAAAGACTATAGTGGACAGACTATAGTGGAAAGACTATAGTGGAAAGACTGTAGTGGACAGAATAAAGTGGAGACTATAGTGGAAAGACTAAAGTGGAAAGACTAAAGTGGACAGAGAATAGTGGAAAGACTAAAGTGGACAGACTATAGTGAAAGACTAAAGTGGACAGACTAAGGTGGAAAGACTAAAGTGGAAAGACTAAAGTGGACAGACTATATTGGAAAGACTATAGTGGAAAGACTATAGTGGAAAGACTAAAGTGGACAGACTATAGTGGAAAGACTATAGTGGAAAGACTGTAGTGGACAGAATAAAGTGGAGACTATAGTGGAAAGACTAAAGTGGAAAGACTAAAGTTGACAGAGAATAGTGGAAAGACTAAAGTGGAAAGACAAAAGTGGAAAGACTGTAGTGGACAGAATAAAGTGGAGACTATAGTGGAAAGACTACAGTGGACAGACTTTAGTGCACAGAATAAAGTGGAGACTATAGTGGAAAGACTAAAGTGGACAGAGAATAGTGGAAAGAATATAGTAGAAAGACTATAGTGGACAGAATAAAGTGGAGACTATAGTGGAAAGACTAAAGTGGAAAGACTAAAGTGGACAGACTATAGTGGAAAGACTATAGTGGAAAGACTGTAGTGGACAGAGAATAGTGGACAGACTATATTGGAAAGACTATAGTGGAAAGACTGTAGTGGACAGAATAAAGTGGAGACTATAGTGGAAAGACTAAAGTGGAAAGACTAAAGTTGACAGAGAATAGTGGAAATACTAAAGTGGATAGATTTTAGTTGAAAGACTATAGTGGAAAGACTGTAGTGGACAGAATAAAGTGGAGACTATAGTGGAAAGACTAAAGTGGAAAGACTAAAGTTGACAGAGAATAGTGGAAAGACTAAAGTGGATAGACTTTAGTGGAAAGACTATAGTGGAAAAACTGTAGTGGACAGAATAAAGTGGAGACTATAGTGGAAAGACTAAAGTGGAAAGACTAAACTGGACAGACTATAGTGGAAAGACTGAAGTGGACAGACTAAAGTGGAAAAAATAAAGTGAAAAGACTAAAGTGGACAGACTATAGTGGAAAGACTATAGTGGTAAGACTGTAGTGGACAGAATAAAGTGGAGACAATAGTGGAAAGACTAAAGTGGACAGAGAATAGTGGAAAGACTAAAGTGGACAGACTAAGTGGAAAGACTATAGTGGAAAGACTGTAGTGGACAGAGAATAGTGGAAAGACTAAAGTGGACACACTATAGTGGAAAGACTAAAGTGGACAGAGAATACTGGAAAGACTAAAGTGGACAGACTATAGTGGAAAGACTATAGTGGAAAGACTGTAGTGGAAAGACTGTAGTGGACAGAATAAAGTGGAGACTATAGTGGAAAGACTAAAGTGGACAGAGAATAGTGGAAAGACTAAAGTGGACAGACTATAGTGGAAAGACTAAAGTGGACAGACTAAGGTGGAAAGACTAAAGTGGACAGACTATATTGGAAAGACTATAGTGGAAAGACTAAAGTGGACAGAGAATAGTGGAAAGACTAAAGTGGACAGACTATAGTGGAAAGACTATAGTGGAAAGACTGTAGTGGACAGAATAAAGTGGAGACTATAGTGGAAAGACTAAAGTGGAAAGACTAAAGTTGACAGAGAATAGAGGAAAGACTAAAGTGGAAAGACTGTAGTGGACACAATAAAGTGGAGACTATAGTGGAAAGACTACAGTGGACAGACTATAGTGGAAAGACTATAGTGGAAAGACTAAAGTGGACAGAGAATAGTGGAAAGACTAAAGTGGACAGACTATAGTGGAAAGACTAAATTGGACAGACTAAGGTGGAAAGACTAAAGTGGAAAGACTAAAGTGGACAGACTATATTTAAAGACTATAGTGGAAAGACTAAAGTGGACAGAGAATAGTGGAAAGACTAAGGTGGACAGACTATAATGGAAAGACTATAGTTGAAAGACTGTAGTGGACAGAATAAAGTGGAGACTATAGTGGAAAGACTAAAGTGGAAAGACTAAAGTGGACAGAGAATAGTGGAAAGACTAAAGTGGACAGACTATAGTGGAAAGACTAAAGTGGACAGACTATAGTGGAAAGACTAAAGTGGACAGACTAAGGTGAAAAGACTAAAGTGGAAAGACTAAAGTGGACAGACTATATTTAAAGACTATAGTGGAAAGACTAAAGTGGACAGAGAATAGTGGAAAGACTAAAGTGGACAGACTATAGTGGACAGAGAATAGTGGAAAGACTAAAGTGGACAGACTATAATGGAAAGACTATAGTGGAAAGACTGTAGTGGACAGAATAAAGTGGAGACTATAGTGGAAAGACTAAAGTGGAAAGACTAAAGTGGACAGAGAATAGTGGAAAGACTAAAGTGGACAGACTATAGTGGAAAGACTAAAGTGGACAGACTATAGTGGAAAGACTAAAGTGGACAGACTAAGGTGGAAAGACTAAAGTGGAAAGACTAAAGTGGACAGACTATATTTAAAGACTATAGTGGAAAGAATGAAGTGGACAGAGAATAGTGGAAAGACTAAAGTGGACAGACTATAGTGGAAAGACTATAGTGGAAAGACTGTAGTGGACAGAATAAAGTGGAGACTATAGTGGAAAGACTAAAGTGGAAAGACTAAACTGGACAGACTATAGTGGAAAGACTGAAGTGGACAGACTAAAGTGGAAAAACTAAAGTGGAAAGACTAAAAGGGACAGACTATAGTGGAAAGACTATAGTGGAAAGACTGTAGTGGACAGAATAAAGTGGAGATTATAGTGGAAAGACTAAAGTGGACAGACTAAAGTAGACGGACTCTAGTGGAAAGACTAAGTGGACAGACTAAAGCGGAAAGACTAAAGTGGAAAGACTAAAGTGGACAGACTATAGTGAAAAGACCAAAGTGGACAGACTAAAGTGGAAAGACTAAAGTGGAAAGACTAAAGTGGACAGACTATATTGGAAAGACTATAGTGGAAAGACTAACTGGACAGACTAAAGCGGAAAGACTAAAGTGGAAAGACTAAAGTGGACAGACTATAGTAGAAAGATTAAAGTGGAAAGACTAAAGTGGATAGACTTTAGTGGAAAGACTATAGTGGAAAGACTGTAGTGGACAGAATAAAGTGGAGACTATAGTGGAAAGACTAAAGTGGAAAGACTAAAGTGGACAGAGAATAGTGGAAAGACTAAAGTGGACAGACTATAATGGAAAGACTATAGTGGAAAGACTGTAGTGGACAGAATAAAGTGGAGACTATAGTGGAAAGACTAAAGTGGAAAGACTAAAGTTGACAGAGAATAGTGGAAAGACTAAAGTGGATAGACTTTAGTGGAAAGACTATAGTGGAAAAACTGTAGTGGACAGAATAAAGTGGAGACTATAGTGGAAAGACTAAAGTGGAAAGACTAAACTGGACAGACTATAGTGGAAAGACTGAAGTGGACCGACTAAAGTGGAAAAAATAAAGTGGAAAGACTAAAGTGGACAGACTATAGTGGAAAGACTGTAGTGGACAGAATAAAGTGGAGACAATAGTGGAAAGACTAAAGTGGACAGAGAATAGTGGAAAGACTAAAGTGGACAGACTAAGTGGAAAGACTATAGTGGAAAGACTGTAGTGGACAGAGAATAGTGGAAAGACTAAAGTGGACAGAGAATAGTGGAAAGACTAAAGTGGACAGACTATAGTGGAAAGACTATAGTGGAAAGACTGTAGTGGACAGAATAAAGTGGAGACTATAGTGGAAAGACTAAAGTGGAAAGACTAAAGTTGACAGAGAATAGAGGAAAGACTAAAGTGGAAAGACTGTAGTGGACAGAATAAAGTGGAGACTATAGTGGAAAGACTACAGTGGACAGACTATAGTGGAAAGACTATAGTGGAAAGACTAAAGTGGACAGAGAATAGTGGAAAGACTAAAGTGGACAGACTAAACTGGACAGACTATAGTGGAAAGACTGAAGTGGACAGACTAAAGTGGAAAAGCTAAAGTGGAAAGACTAAAGTGGACAGACTATAGTGGATAGACTATAGTGGAAAGACTGTAGTGGACAGAATAAAGTGGAGACTATAGTGGAAAGACTAAAGTGGACAGAGAATAGTGGAAAGACTAAAGTGGACAGACTATAGTGGAAAGACTGTAGTGGACAGAATAAAGTGGAGACTATAGTGGAAAGACTAAAGTGGAAAGACTAAAGTGGACAGAGAATAGTGGAAAGACTAAAGTGGACAGACTATAGTGAAAGACTAAAGTGGACAGACTAAGGTGGAAAGACTAAAGTGGAAAGACTAAAGTGGACAGACTATATTGGAAAGACTGTAGTGGAAAGACTATAGTGGAAAGACTAAAGTGGACAGACTATAGTGGAAAGACTATAGTGGAAAGACTGTAGTGGACAGAATAAAGTGGAGACTATAGTGGAAAGACTAAAGTGGAAAGACTAAAGTTGACAGAGAATAGTGGAAAGACTAAAGTGGAAAGACAAAAGTGGAAAGACTGTAGTGGACAGAATAAAGTGGAGACTATAGTGGAAAGACTACAGTGGACAGACTTTAGTGCACAGAATAAAGTGGAGACTATAGTGGAAAGACTAAAGTGGATAGAGAATAGTGGAAAGAATATAGTAGAAAGACTATAGTGGACAGAATAAAGTGGAGACTATAGTGGAAAGACTAAAGTGGAAAGACTAAAGTGGACAGATTATAGTGGAAAGACTATAGTGGAAAGACTGTAGTGGACAGAGAATAGTGGACAGACTATATTGGAAAGACTATAGTGGAAAGACTGTAGTGGACAGAATAAAGTGGAGACTATAGTGGAAAGACTAAAGTGGAAAGACTAAAGTTGACAGAGAATAGTGGAAATACTAAAGTGGATAGACTTTAGTGGAAAGACTATAGTGGAAAGACTGTAGTGGACAGAATAAAGTGGAGACTATAGTGGAAAGACTAAAGTGGAAAGACTAAAGTTGACAGAGAATAGTGGAAAGACTAAAGTGGATAGACTTTAGTGGAAAGACTATAGTGGAAAAACTGTAGTGGACAGAATAAAGTGGAGACTATAGTGGAAAGACTAAAGTGGAAAGACTAAACTGGACAGACTATAGTGGAGAGACTGAAGTGGACAGACTAAAGTGGAAAAAATAAAGTGGAAAGACTAAAGTGGACAGACTATAGTGGAAAGACTATAGTGGTAAGACTGTAGTGGACAGAATAAAGTGGAGACAATAGTGGAAAGACTAAAGTGGACAGAGAATAGTGGAAAGACTAAAGTGGACAGACTAAGTGGAAAGACTATAGTGGAAAGACTGTAGTGGACAGAGAATAGTGGAAAGACTAAAGTGGACACACTATAGTGGAAAGACTAAAGTGGACAGAGAATAGTGGAAAGACTAAAGTGGAAAGACTATAGTGGAAAGACTATAGTGGAAAGACTGTAGTGGACAGAATAAAGTGGAGACTATAGTGGAAAGACTAAAGTGGACAGAGAATAGTGGAAAGACTAAAGTGGACAGACTATAGTGGAAAGACTAAAGTGGACAGACTAAGGTGGAAAGACTAAAGTGGACAGACTATATTGGAAAGACTATAGTGGAAAGACTAAAGTGGACAGAGAATAGTGGAAAGACTAAAGTGGACAGAGAATAGTGGAAAGACTAAAGTGGACAGACTATAGTGGAAAGACTATAGTGGAAAGACTGTAGTGGACAGAATAAAGTGGAGACTATAGTGGAAAGACTAAAGTGGAAAGACTAAAGTTGACAGAGAATAGAGGAAAGACTAAAGTGGAAAGACTGTAGTGGACACAATAAAGTGGAGACTATAGTGGAAAGACTACAGTGGACAGACTATAGTGGAAAGACTATAGTGGAAAGACTAAAGTGGACAGAGAATAGTGGAAAGACTAAAGTGGACAGACTATAGTGGAAAGACTAAATTGGACAGACTAAGGTGGAAAGACTAAAGTGGAAAGACTAAAGTGGACAGACTATATTTAAAGACTATAGTGGAAAGACTAAAGTGGACAGAGAATAGTGGAAAGACTAAAGTGGACAGACTATAATGGAAAGACTATAGTGGAAAGACTGTAGTGGACAGAATAAAGTGGAGACTATAGTGGAAAGACTAAAGTGGAAAGACTAAAGTGGACAGAGAATAGTGGAAAGACTAAAGTGGACAGACTATAGTGGAAAGACTAAAGTGGACAGACTATAGTGGAAAGACTAAAGTGGACAGACTAAGGTGGAAAGACTAAAGTGGAAAGACTAAAGTGGACAGACTATATTTAAAGACTATAGTGGAAAGACTAAAGTGGACAGAGAATAGTGGAAAGACTAAAGTGGACAGACTATAGTGGACAGAGAATAGTGGAAAGACTAAAGTGGACAGACTATAATGGAAAGACTATAGTGGAAAGACTGTAGTGGACAGAATAAAGTGGAGACTATAGTGGAAAGACTAAAGTGGAAAGACTAAAGTGGACAGAGAATAGTGGAAAGACTAAAGTGGACAGACTATAGTGGAAAGACTAAAGTGGACAGACTATAGTGGAAAGACTAAAGTGGACAGACTATAGTGGAAAGACTAAAGTGGACAGACTAAGGTGGAAAGACTAAAGTGGAAAGACTAAAGTGGACAGACTATATTTAAAGACTATAGTGGAAAGAATAAAGTGGACAGAGAATAGTGGAAAGACTAAAGTGGACAGACTATAGTGGAAAGACTATAGTGGAAAGACTGTAGTGGACAGAATAAAGTGGAGACTGTAGTGGAAAGACTAAAGTGGAAAGACTAAACTGGACAGACTATAGTGGAAAGACTGAAGTGGACAGACTAAAGTGGAAAAACTAAAGTGGAAAGACTAAAAGGGACAGACTATAGTGGAAAGACTATAGTGGAAAGACTGTAGTGGACAGAATAAAGTGGAGATTATAGTGGAGACTAAAGTGGACAGAGAATAGTGGAAAGACTAAAGTGGACAGACTATAGTGGACAGAGAATAGTGGAAAGACTAAAGTGGACAGACTATAATGGAAAGACTATAGTGGAAAGACTGTAGTGGACAGAATAAAGTGGAGACTATAGTGGAAAGACTAAAGTGGAAAGACTAAAGTGGACAGAGAATAGTGGAAAGACTAAAGTGGACAGACTATAGTGGAAAGACTAAAGTGGACAGACTATAGTGGAAAGACTAAAGTGGACAGACTAAGGTGGAAAGACTAAAGTGGAAAGACTAAAGTGGACAGACTATATTTAAAGACTATAGTGGAAAGAATAAAGTGGACAGAGAATAGTGGAAAGACTAAAGCGGACAGACTATATTGGAAAGACTATAGTGGAAAGACTGTAGTGGACAGAACAAAGTGGAGACTATAGTGGAAAGACTAAAGTGGAAAGACTAAACTGGACAGACTATAGTGGAAAGACTGAAGTGGACAGACTAAAGTGGAAAAACTAACGTGGAAAGACTAAAAGGGACAGACTATAGTGGAAAGACTATAGTGGAAAGACTGTAGTGGACAGAATAAAGTGGAGATTATAGTGGAAAGACTAAAGTGGACAGACTAAAGTAGACGGACTCTAGTGGAAAGACTAAGTGGACAGACTAAAGCGGAAAGACTAAAGTGGAAAGACTAAAGTGGACAGACTATAGTGAAAAGACTAAAGTGGACAGACTAAAGTGGAAAGACTAAAGTGGAAAGACTAAAGTGGACAGACTATAGTGGAAAGACTATAGTGGAAAGACTAACTGGACAGACTAAAGCGGAAAGACTAAAGTGGAAAGACTAAAGTGGACAGACTATAGTGGAAAGATTAAAGTGGAAAGACTAAAGTGGACAGACTATAGTGGAAAGACTATAGTGGAAAGACTGTAGTGGACAGAATAAAGTGGAGACTATAGTGGAAAGACTAAAGTGGAAAGACTAAAGTTGACAGAGAATAGTGGAAAGACTAAAGTGGATAGACTTTAGTGGAAAGACTATAGTGGAAAAACTGTAGTGGACAGAATAAAGTGGAGACTATAGTGGAAAGACTAAAGTGGAAAGACTAAACTGGACAGACTATAGTGGAAAGACTGAAGTGGACCGACTAAAGTGGAAAAAATAAAGTGGAAAGACTAAAGTGGACAGACTATAGTGGAAAGACTATAGTGGAAAGACTGTAGTGGACAGAATAAAGTGGAGACAATAGTGTAAAGACTAAAGTGGACAGAGAATAGTGGAAAGACTAAAGTGGACAGACTAAGTGGAAAGACTATAGTGGAAAGACTGTAGTGGACAGAGAATAGTGGAAAGACTAAAGTGGACAGACTATAGTGGAAAGACTAAAGTGGACAGAGAATAGTGGAAAGACTAAAGTGGACAGACTATAGTGGAAAGACTATAGTGGAAAGACTGTAGTGGACAGAATAAAGTGGAGACTATAGTGAAAAGACTAAAGTGGACAGAGAATAGTGGAAAGACTGAAGTGGACAGACTATAGTGGAAAGACTAAAGTGGACAGACTAAGGTGGAAAGACTAAAGTGGAAAGACTAAAGTGGACAGACTATATTGGAAAGACTATAGTGGAAAGACTAAAGTGGACAGAGAATAGTGGAAAGACTAAAGTGGACAGACTATAGTGGAAAGACTATAGTGGAAAGACTGTAGTGGACAGAATAAATTGGAGACTATAGTGGAAAGACTAAAGTTGACAGAGAATAGAGGAAAGACTAAAGTGGAAAGACTGTAGTGGACAGAATAAAGTGGAGACTATAGTGGAAAGACTACAGTGGACAGACTATAGTGGAAAGACTATAGTGGAAAGACTAAAGTGGACAGAGAATAGTGGAAAGACTAAAGTGGACAGACTATAGTGGAAAGACTAAATTGGACAGACTAAGGTGGAAAGACTAAAGTGGAAAGACTAAAGTGGACAAACTATATTTAAAGACTATAGTGGAAAGACTAAAGTGGACAGAGAATAGTGGAAAGACTAAAGTGGAAAGACTATAATGGAAAGACTATAGTGGAAAGACTGTAGTGGACAGAATAAAGTGGAGACTATAGTGGAAACACTAAAGTGGAAAGACTAAAGTGGACAGAGAATAGTGGAAAGACTAAAGTGGACAGACTATAGTGGAAAGACTAAAGTGGACAGACTATAGTGGAAAGACTAAAGTGGACAGACTAAGGTGGAAAGACTAAAGTGGAAAGACTAAAGTGGACAGACTATATTTAAAGACTATAGTGGAAAGACTAAAGTGGACAGAGAATAGTGGAAAGACTAAAGTGGACAGACTATAGTGGACAGAGAATAGTGGAAAGACTAAAGTGGACAGACTATAATGGAAAGACTATAGTGGAAAGACTGTAGTGGACAGAATAAAGTGGAGACTATAGTGGAAAGACTACAGTGGAAAGACTAAAGTGGACAGAGAATAGTGGAAAGACTAAAGTGGACAGACTATAGTGGAAAGACTAAAGTGGACAGACTATAGTGGAAAGACTAAAGTGGACAGACTATAGTGGAAAGACTAAAGTGGACAGACTAAGGTGGAAAGACTAAAGTGGAAAGACTAAAGTGGACAGACTATATTTAAAGACTATAGTGGAAAGAATAAAGTGGACAGAGAATAGTGGAAAGACTAAAGTGGACAGACTATAGTGGAAAGACTATAGTGGAAAGACTGTAGTGGACAGAATAAAGTGGAGACTAAAGTGGAAAGACTAAAGTGGAAAGACTAAACTGGACAGACTATAGTGGAAAGACTGAAGTGGACAGACTAAAGTGGAAAAACTAAAGTGGAAAGACTAAAAGGGACAGACTATAGTGGAAAGACTATAGTGGAAAGACTGTAGTGGACAGAATAAAGTGGAGATTATAGTGGAAAGACTAAAGTGGACAGACTAAAGTAGACGGACTCTAGTGGAAAGACTAAGTGGACAGACTAAAGCGGAAAGACTAAAGTGGAAAGACTAAAGTGGACAGACTATAGTGAAAAGACTAAAGTGGACAGACTAAAGTGGAAAGACTAAAGTGGAAAGACTAAAGTGGACAGACTATAGTGGAAAGACTATAGTGGAAAGACTAACTGGACAGACTAAAGCGGAAAGACTAAAGTGGAAAGACTAAAGTGGACAGACTATAGTGGAAAGATTAAAGTGGAAAGACTAAAGTGGACAGACTATAGTGGAAAGACTATAGTGGAAAGACTGTAGTGGACAGAATAAAGTGGAGACTATAGTGGAAAGACTAAAGTGGAAAGACTAAAGTGGACAGAGAATAGTGGGAAGACTAAAGTGGACAGACTATAATGGAAAGACAATAGTGGAAAGACTGTAGTGGACAGAATAAAGTGGAGACTATAGTGGAAAGACTAAAGTGGAAAGACTAAAGTGGACAGAGAATAGTGGAAAGACTAAAGTGGACAGACTATAATGGAAAGACAATAGTGGAAAGACTGTAGTGGACAGAATAAAGTGGAGACTATAGTGGAAACACTAAAGTGAAAAGACTAAAGTGGACAGAGAATAGTGGAAAGACTAAAGTGGACAGACTATAGTTGAAAGACTAAAGTGGACAGACTAAGGTGGAAAGACTAAAGTGAAAAGACTAAAGTGGACAGACTATATTTAAAGACTATAGTGGAAAGACTAAAGTGGAGAGAGAATAGTGGAAAGACTAAAGTGGACAGACTATAGTGGAAAGACTATAGTGGAAAGACTGTAGTGGACAGAATAAAGTGGAGACTATAGTGGAAAGACTAAAGTGGAAAGACTAAAGTTGACAGAGAATAGTGGAAAGACTAAAGTGGATAGACTTTAGTGGAAAGACTATAGTGAAAAGACTGTAGTGGACAGAATAAAGTGGAGACTATAGTGGAAAGACTAAAGTGGAAAGACTAAACTGGACAGACTATAGTGGAAAGACTGAAGTGGACAGACTAAAGTGGAATAGCTAAAGTGGAAAGACTAAAGTGGACAGACTATAGTGGAAAGACTATAGTGGAAAGACTGTAATGGACAGAATAAAGTGGAGACTATAGTGGAAAGACTAAAGTGGACAGAGAATAGTGGAAAGACTAAAGTGGACAGACTATAGTGGAAAGACTATAGTGGAAAGACTGTAGTGGACAGAATAAAGTGGAGACTATAGTGGAAAGACTAAAGTGGACAGAGAATAGTGGAAAGACTAAAGTGGACAGACTATAGTGGAAAGACTATAGTGGAAAGACTGTAGTGGACAGAATAAAGTGGAGACTATAGTGGAAAGACTAAAGTGGAAAGACTAAAGTTGACAGAGAATAGTGGAAAGACTAAAGTGGAAAGACAAAAGTGGAAAGACTGTAGTGGACAGAATAAAGTGGAGACTATAGTTGAAAGACTACAGTGGACAGACTATAGTGCACAGAATAAAGTGGAGACTATAGTGGAAAGACTAAAGTGGACAGAGAATAGTGGAAAGACTATAGTAGAAAGACTATAGTGGACAGAATAAAGTGGAGACTATAGTGGAAAGACTAAAGTGGAAAGACTAAAGTGGACAGACTATAGTGGAAAGACTATAGTGGAAAGACTGTAGTGGACAGAATAAAGTGGAGACTATAGCGGAAAGACTAAAGTTGACAGAGAATAGTGGAAATACTAAAGTGGATAGACTTTAGTGGAAAGACTATAGTGGAAAGACTGTAGTGGACAGAATAAAGTGGAGACTATAGTGGAAAGACTAAAGTGGAAAGACTAAAGTGGACAGAGAATAGTGGAAAGACTAAAGTGGACAGACTATAATGGAAAGACTATAGTGGAAAGACTGTAGTGGACAGAATAAAGTGGAGACTATAGTGGAAAGACTAAAGTGGAAAGACTAAAGTTGACAGAGAATAGTGGAAAGACTAAAGTGGATAGACTTTAGTGGAAAGACTATAGTGGAAAAACTGTAGTGGACAGAATAAAGTGGAGACTATAGTGGAAAGACTAAAGTGGAAAGACTAAACTGGACAGACTATAGTGGAAAGACTGAAGCAGACAGACTAAAGTGGAAAAACTAAAGTGGAAAGACTAAAGTGGACAGACTATAGTGGAAAGACTATAGTGGAAAGACTGTAGTGGACAGAATAAAGTGGAGACTATAGTGGAAAGACTATAGGACTATTCTCTGTCCACTTTAAAGTGGACAGACTAAGTGGAAAAACTATAGTGGAAAGACTGTAGTGGACAGAGAATAGTGGAAAGACTAAAGTGGACAGACTATAGTGGAAAGACTAAAGTGGACAGAGAATAGTGGAAAGACTAAAGTGGACAGACTATAGTGGAAAGACTATAGTGGAAAGACTGTAGTGGACAGAATAAAGTGGAGACTATAGTGGAAAGACTAAAGTGGAAAGACTAAAGTGGACAGAGAATAGTGGAAAGACTAAAGTGGACAGACTATATTGGAAAGACTAAAGTGGACAGACTAAGGTGGAAAGACTAAAGTGGAAAGACTAAAGTGGACAGACTATATTGGAAAGACTATAGTGGAAAGACTAAAGTGGACAGAGAATAGTGGAAAGACTAAAGTGGACAGACTATAGTGGAAAGACTATAGTGGAAAGACTGTAGTGGACAGAATAAATTGGAGACTATAGTGGAAAGACTAAAGTGGAAAGACTAAAGTTGACAGAGAATAGAGGAAAGACTAAAGTGGAAAGACTGTAGTGGACAGGATAAAGTGGAGACTATAGTGGAAAGACTACAGTGGACAGACTATAGTGGAAAGACTATAGTGGAAAGACTAAAGTGGACAGAGAATAGTAGAAAGACTAAAGTGGACAGACTATAGTGGAAAGACTAAATTGGACAGACTAAGGTGGAAAGACTAAAGTGGAAAGACTAAAGTGGACGGACTATATTTAAAGACTATAGTGGAAAGACTAAAGTGGACAGAGAATAGTGGAAAGACTAAAGTGGACAGACTATAATGGAAAGACTATAGTGGAAAGACTGTAGTGGACAGAATAAAGTGGAGACTATAGTGGAAAGACTAAAGTGGAAAGACTAAAGTGGACAGAGAATAGTGGAAAGACTAAAGTGGACAGACTATAGTGGAAAGACTAAAGTGGACAGACTATAGTGGAAAGACTAAATTGGACAGACTAAGGTGGAAAGACTAAAGTGGACAGACTATATTTAAAGACTATAGTGGAAAGACTAAAGTGGACAGAGAATAGTGGAAAGACTAAAGTGGACAGACTATAGTGGACAGAGAATAGTGGAAAGACTAAAGTGGACAGACTATAATGGAAAGACTATAGTGGAAAGACTGTAGTGGACAGAATAAAGTGGAGACTATAGTGGAAAGACTAAAGTGGAAAGACTAAAGTGGACAGAGAATAGTGGAAAGACTAAAATGGAAAGACTATAGTGGAAAGATTAAAGTGGAAAGACTAAAGTGGACAGACTATACTGGAAAGACTATAGTGGAAAGACTGTAGTGGACAGAATAAAGTGGAGACTAAAGTGGAAAGACTAAAGTGGAAAGACTAAACTGGACAGACTATAGTGGAAAGACTGAAGTGGACAGACTAAAGTGGAAAAACTAAAGTGGAAAGACTAAAAGGGACAGACTATAGTGGAAAGACTATAGTGGAAAGACTGTAGTGGACAGAATAAAGTGGAGATTATAGTGGAAAGACTAAAGTGGACAGACTAAAGTAGACGGACTCTAGTGGAAAGACTAAGTGGACAGACTAAAGCGGAAAGACTAAAGTGGAAAGACTAAAGTGGACAGACTATAGTGAAAAGACTAAAGTGGACAGACTAAAGTGGAAAGACTAAAGTGGAAAGACTAAAAGGGACAGACTATAGTGGAAAGACTATAGTGGAAAGACTGTAGTGGACAGAATAAAGTGGAGATTATAGTGGAAAGACTAAAGTGGACAGACTAAAGTAGACGGACTCTAGTGGAAAGACTAAGTGGACAGACTAAAGCGGAAAGACTAAAGTGGAAAGACTAAAGTGGACAGACTATAGTGAAAAGACTAAAGTGGACAGAGAATAGTGGAAAGACTAAAGTGGACAGACTATAGTGGAAAGACTAAAGTGGACAGAGAATAGTGGAAAGACTAAAGTGGACAGACTATAGTGGAAAGACTAAAGTGGACAGACTATAGTGGAAAGACTAAAGTGGACAGACTAAGGTGGAAAGACTAAAGTGGAAAGACTAAAGTGGACAGACTATATTTAAAGACTATAGTGGAAAGAATAAAGTGGACAGAGAATAGTGGAAAGACTAAAGCGGACAGACTATATTGGAAAGACTATAGTGGAAAGACTGTAGTGGACAGAACAAAGTGGAGACTATAGTGGAAAGACTAAAGTGGAAAGACTAAACTGGACAGACTATAGTGGAAAGACTGAAGTGGACAGACTAAAGTGGAAAAACTAACGTGGAAAGACTAAAAGGGACAGACTATAGTGGAAAGACTATAGTGGAAAGACTGTAGTGGACAGAATAAAGTGGAGATTATAGTGGAAAGACTAAAGTGGACAGACTAAAGTAGACGGACTCTAGTGGAAAGACTAAGTGGACAGACTAAAGCGGAAAGACTAAAGTGGAAAGACTAAAGTGGACAGACTATAGTGAAAAGACTAAAGTGGACAGACTAAAGTGGAAAGACTAAAGTGGAAAGACTAAAGTGGACAGACTATAGTGGAAAGACTATAGTGGAAAGACTAACTGGACAGACTAAAGCGGAAAGACTAAAGTGGAAAGACTAAAGTGGACAGACTATAGTGGAAAGATTAAAGTGGAAAGACTAAAGTGGACAGACTATAGTGGAAAGACTATAGTGGAAAGACTGTAGTGGACAGAATAAAGTGGAGACTATAGTGGAAAGACTAAAGTGGAAAGACTAAAGTGGACAGAGAATAGTGGAAAGACTAAAGTGGACAGACTATAATGGAAAGACAATAGTGGAAAGACTGTAGTGGACAGAATAAAGTGGAGACTATAGTGGAAAGACTAAAGTGGAAAGACTAAAGTGGACAGAGAATAGTGGAAAGACTAAAGTGGACAGACTATAATGGAAAGACAATAGTGGAAAGACTGTAGTGGACAGAATAAAGTGGAGACCATAGTGGAAACACTAAAGTGAAAAGACTAAAGTGGACAGAGAATAGTGGAAAGACTAAAGTGGACAGACTATAGTTGAAAGACTAAAGTGGACAGAGAATAGTGGAAAGACTAAAGTGGACAGACTATAGTGGAAAGACTATAGTGGAAAGACTGTAGTGGACAGAATAAAGTGGAGACTATTGTGGAAAGACTAAAGTGGACAGAGAATAGTGGAAAGACTATAGTAGAAAGACTATAGTGGACAGAATAAAGTGGAGACTATAGTGGAAAGACTAAAGTGGAAAGACTAAAGTGGACAGACTATAGTGGAAAGACTATAGTGGAAAGACTGTAGTGGACAGAGAATAGTGGACAGACTATATTGGAAAGACTATAGTGGAAAGACTAAAGTGGACAGAGAATAGTGGAAAGACTAAAGTGGACAGACTACAGTGGAAAGACTATAGTGGAAAGACTGTAGTGGACAGAATAAAGTGGAGACTATAGTGAAAAGACTAAAGTGGAAAGACTAAAGTTGACAGAGAATAGTGGAAATACTAAAGTGGATAGACTTTAGTGGAAAGACTATAGTGGAAAGACTGTAGTGGACAGAATAAAGTGGAGACTATAGTGGAAAGACTAAAGTGGAAAGACTAAAGTGGACAGAGAATAGTGGAAAGACTAAAGTGGACAGACTATAATGGAAAGACTATAGTGGAAAGACTGTAGTGGACAGAATAAAGTGGAGACTATAGTGGAAAGATCAAAGTGGACAGAGAATAGTGGAAAGACTAAAGTGGACAGACTATAGTGGAAAGACTATAGTGGAAAGACTGTAGTGGACAGAATAAAGTGGAGACTAAAGTGGAAAGACTAAAGTGGAAAGACTAAACTGGACAGACTATAGTGGAAAGACTGAAGTGGACAGACTAAAGTGGAAAAACTAAAGTGGAAAGACTAAAAGGGACAGACTATAGTGGAAAGACTATAGTGGAAAGACTGTAGTGGACAGGATAAAGTGGAGATTATAGTGGAAAGACTAAAGTGGACAGACTAAAGTAGACGGACTCTAGTGGAAAGACTAAGTGGACAGACTAAAGCGGAAAGACTAAAGTGGAAAGACTAAAGTGGACAGACTATAGTGAAAAGACTAAAGTGGACAGACTAAAGTGGAAAGACTAAAGTGGAAAGACTAAAAGGGACAGACTATAGTGGAAAGACTATAGTGGAAAGACTGTAGTGGACAGAATAAAGTGGAGATTATAGTGGAAAGACTAAAGTGGACAGACTAAAGTAGACGGACTCTAGTGGAAAGACTAAGTGGACAGACTAAAGCGGAAAGACTAAAGTGGAAAGACTAAAGTGGACAGACTATAGTGAAAAGACTAAAGTGGACAGAGAATAGTGGAAAGACTAAAGTGGACAGACTATAGTGGAAAGACTAAAGTGGACAGAGAATAGTGGAAAGACTAAAGTGGACAGACTATAGTGGAAAGACTAAAGTGGACAGACTATAGTGGAAAGACTAAAGTGGACAGACTAAGGTGGAAAGACTAAAGTGGAAAGACTAAAGTGGACAGACTATATTTAAAGACTATAGTGGAAAGAATAAAGAGGACAGAGAATAGTGGAAAGACTAAAGCGGACAGACTATATTGGAAAGACTATAGTGGAAAGACTGTAGTGGACAGAACAAAGTGGAGACTATAGTGGAAAGACTAAAGTGGAAAGACTAAACTGGACAGACTATAGTGGAAAGACTGAAGTGGACAGACTAAAGTGGAAAAACTAACGTGGAAAGACTAAAAGGGACAGACTATAGTGGAAAGACTATAGTGGAAAGACTGTAGTGGACAGAATAAAGTGGAGATTATAGTGGAAAGACTAAAGTGGACAGACTAAAGTAGACGGACTCTAGTGGAAAGACTATAGTGGAAAGACTGTAGTGGACAGAATAAAGTGGAGACTATTGTGGAAAGACTAAAGTGGACAGAGAATAGTGGAAAGACTATAGTAGAAAGACTATAGTGGACAGAATAAAGTGGAGACTATAGTGGAAAGACTAAAGTGGAAAGACTAAAGTGGACAGACTATAGTGGAAAGACTATAGTGGAAAGACTAAAGTGGACAGACTAAAGTAGACGGACTCTAGTGGAAAGACTATAGTAGAAAGACTATAGTGGACAGAATAAAGTGGAGACTATAGTGGAAAGACTAAAGTGGAAAGACTAAAGTGGACAGACTATAGTGGAAAGACTATAGTGGAAAGACTGTAGTGGACAGAGAATAGTGGACAGACTATATTGGAAAGACTATAGTGGAAAGACTAAAGTGGACAGAGAATAGTGGAAAGACTAAAGTGGACAGACTACAGTGGAAAGACTATAGTGGAAAGACTGTAGTGGACAGAATAAAGTGGAGACTATAGTGAAAAGACTAAAGTGGAAAGACTAAAGTTGACAGAGAATAGTGGAAATACTAAAGTGGATAGACTTTAGTGGAAAGACTATAGTGGAAAGACTGTAGTGGACAGAATAAAGTGGAGACTATAGTGGAAAGACTAAAGTGGAAAGACTAAAGTGGACAGAGAATAGTGGAAAGACTAAAGTGGACAGACTATAATGGAAAGACTATAGTGGAAAGACTGTAGTGGACAGAATAAAGTGGAGACTATAGTGGAAAGATAAAAGTGGACAGAGAATAGTGGAAAGACTAAAGTGGACAGACTATAGTGGAAAGACTATAGTGGAAAGACTGTAGTGGACAGAATAAAGTGGAGACTAAAGTGGAAAGACTAAAGTGGAAAGACTAAACTGGACAGACTATAGTGGAAAGACTGAAGTGGACAGACTAAAGTGGAAAAACTAAAGTGGAAAGACTAAAAGGGACAGACTATAGTGGAAAGACTATAGTGGAAAGACTGTAGTGGACAGAATAAAGTGGAGATTATAGTGGAAAGACTAAAGTGGACAGACTAAAGTAGACGGACTCTAGTGGAAAGACTAAGTGGACAGACTAAAGCGGAAAGACTAAAGTGGAAAGACTAAAGTGGACAGACTATAGTGAAAAGACTAAAGTGGACAGACTAAAGTGGAAAGACTAAAGTGGAAAGACTAAAAGGGACAGACTATAGTGGAAAGACTATAGTGGAAAGACTGTAGTGGACAGAATAAAGTGGAGATTATAGTGGAAAGACTAAAGTGGACAGACTAAAGTAGACGGACTCTAGTGGAAAGACTAAGTGGACAGACTAAAGCGGAAAGACTAAAGTGGAAAGACTAAAGTGGACAGACTATAGTGAAAAGACTAAAGTGGACAGAGAATAGTGGAAAGACTAAAGTGGACAGACCATAGTGGAAAGACTAAAGTGGACAGAGAATAGTGGAAAGACTAAAGTGGACAGACTATAGTGGAAAGACTAAAGTGGACAGACTATAGTGGAAAGACTAAAGTGGACAGACTAAGGTGGAAAGACTAAAGTGGAAAGACTAAAGTGGACAGACTATATTTAAAGACTATAGTGGAAAGAATAAAGTGGACAGAGAATAGTGGAAAGACTAAAGCGGACAGACTATATTGGAAAGACTATAGTGGAAAGACTGTAGTGGACAGAACAAAGTGGAGACTATAGTGGAAAGACTAAAGTGGAAAGACTAAACTGGACAGACTATAGTGGAAAGACTGAAGTGGACAGACTAAAGTGGAAAAACTAACGTGGAAAGACTAAAAGGGACAGACTATAGTGGAAAGACTATAGTGGAAAGACTGTAGTGGACAGAATAAAGTGGAGATTATAGTGGAAAGACTAAAGTGGACAGACTAAAGTAGACGGACTCTAGTGGAAAGACTAAGTGGACAGACTAAAGCGGAAAGACTAAAGTGGAAAGACTAAAGTGGACAGACTATAGTGAAAAGACTAAAGTGGACAGACTAAAGTGGAAAGACTAAAGTGGAAAGACTAAAGTGGACAGACTATAGTGGAAAGACTATAGTGGAAAGACTAACTGGACAGACTAAAGCGGAAAGACTAAAGTGGAAAGACTAAAGTGGACAGACTATAGTGGAAAGATTAAAGTGGAAAGACTAAAGTGGACAGACTATAGTGGAAAGACTATAGTGGAAAGACTGTAGTGGACAGAATAAAGTGGAGACTATAGTGGAAAGACTAAAGTGGAAAGACTAAAGTGGACAGAGAATAGTGGAAAGACTAAAGTGGACAGACTATAATGGAAAGACAATAGTGGAAAGACTGTAGTGGACAGAATAAAGTGGAGACTATAGTGGAAAGACTAAAGTGGAAAGACTAAAGTGGACAGAGAATAGTGGAAAGACTAAAGTGGACAGACTATAATGGAAAGACAATAGTGGAAAGACTGTAGTGGACAGAATAAAGTGGAGACTATAGTGGAAACACTAAAGTGAAAAGACTAAAGTGGACAGAGAATAGTGGAAAGACTAAAGTGGACAGACTATAGTTGAAAGACTAAAGTGGACAGAGAATAGTGGAAAGACTAAAGTGGACAGACTATAGTGGAAAGACTATAGTGGAAAGACTGTAGTGGACAGAATAAAGTGGAGACTATTGTGGAAAGACTAAAGTGGACAGAGAATAGTGGAAAGACTATAGTAGAAAGACTATAGTGGACAGAATAAAGTGGAGACTATAGTGGAAAGACTAAAGTGGAAAGACTAAAGTGGACAGACTATAGTGGAAAGACTATAGTGGAAAGACTGTAGTGGACAGAGAATAGTGGACAGACTATATTGGAAAGACTATAGTGGAAAGACTAAAGTGGACAGAGAATAGTGGAAAGACTAAAGTGGACAGACTACAGTGGAAAGACTATAGTGGAAAGACTGTAGTGGACAGAATAAAGTGGAGACTATAGTGGAAAGACTAAAGTGGAAAGACTAAAGTTGACAGAGAATAGTGGAAATACTAAAGTGGATAGACTTTAGTGGAAAGACTATAGTGGAAAGACTGTAGTGGACAGTATAAAGTGGAGACTATAGTGGAAAGACTAAAGTGGAAAGACTAAAGTGGACAGAGAATAGTGGAAAGACTAAAGTGGACAGACTATAATGGAAAGACTATAGTGGAAAGACTGTAGTGGACAGAATAAAGTGGAGACTATAGTGGAAAGATCAAAGTGGACAGAGAATAGTGGAAAGACTAAAGTGGACAGACTATAGTGGAAAGACTATAGTGGAAAGACTGTAGTGGACAGAATAAAGTGGAGACTATAGTGGAAAGACTAAAGTGGAAAGACTAAAGTGGACAGAGAATAGTGGAAAGACTAAAGTGGATAGACTATAGTGAAAGACTAAAGTGGACAGACTAAGGTGGAAAGACTAAAGTGGAAAGACTAAAGTGGACAGACTATATTGGAAAGACTATAGTGGAAAGACTAAAGTGGACAGAGAATAGTGGAAAGACTAAAGTGGACAGACTATAGTGGAAAGACTATAGTGGAAAGACTGTAGTGGACAGAATAAAGTGGAGACTATAGTGGAAAGACTAAAGTGGAAAAGTTGACAGAGAATAGTGGAAAGACTAAAGTGGAAAGACAAAAGTGGAAAGACTGTAGTGGACAGAATAAAGTGGAGACTATAGTGGAAAGACTACAGTGGACAGACTATAGTGCACAGAATAAAGTGGAGACTATAGTGGAAAGACTAAAGTGGACAGAGAATAGTGGAAAGACTATAGTAGAAAGACTATAGTGGACAGAATAAAGTGGAGACTATAGTGGAAAGACTAAAGTGGAAAGACTAAAGTGGACAGACTATAGTGGAAAGACTATAGTGGAAAGACTGTAGTGGACAGAGAATAGTGGACAGACTATATTGGAAAGACTATAGTGGAAAGACTAAAGTGGACAGAGAATAGTGGAAAGACTAAAGTGGACAGACTACAGTGGAAAGACTAAAGTGGACAGAGAATAGTGGAAAGACTAAAGTGGACAGACTATAATGGAAAGACTATAGTGGAAAGACTGTAGTGGACAGAATAAAGTGGAGACTATAGTGGAAAGACTAAAGTGGAAAGAATAAAGTGGAAAAACTAAAGTGGACAGACTATAGTGGAAAGACTATAGTGGAAAGACTGTAGTGGACAGAATAAAGTGGAGACAATAGTGGAAAGACTAAAGTGGACAGAGAATAGTGGAAAGACTAAAGTGGACAGACTAAGTGGAAAGACTATAGTGGAAAGACTGTAGTGGACAGAGAATAGTGGAAAGACTAAAGTGGACAGACTATAGTGGAAAGACTAAAGTGGACAGAGAATAGTGGAAAGACTAAAGTGGACAGACTATAGTGGAAAGACTATAGTGGAAAGACTGTAGTGGACAGAACAAAGTGGAGACTATAGTGGAAAGACTAAAGTGGACAGAGAATAGTGGAAAGACTAAAGTGGACAGACTATAGTGGAAAGACTAAAGTGGACAGACTAAGGTGGAAAGACTAAAGTGGAAAGACTAAAGTGGACAGACTATATTGGAAAGACTATAGTGGAAAGACTAAAGTGGACAGAGAATAGTGGAAAGACTAAAGTGGACAGACTATAGTGGAAAGACTATAGTGCAAAGACTGTAGTGGACAGAATAAAGTGGAGACTATAGTGGAAAGACTAAAGTGGAAAGACTAAAGTTGACAGAGAATAGAGGAAAGACTAAAGTGGAAAGACTGTAGTGGACAGAATAAAGTGGAGACTATAGTGGAAAGACTACAGTGGACAGACTATAGTGGAAAGACTATAGTGGAAAGACTAAAGTGGACAGAGAATAGTGGAAAGACTAAACTGGACAGACTATAGTGGAAAGACTAAATTGGACAGACTAAGGTGGAAAGACTAAAGTGGAAAGACTAAAGTGGACAGACTATATTTAAAGACTATAGTGGAAAGACTAAAGTGGACAGAGAATAGTGGAAAGACTAAAGTGGACAGACTATAATGGAAAGACTATAGTGGAAAGACTGTAGTGGACAGAATAAAGTGGAGACTATAGTGGAAAGACTAAAGTGGAAAGACTAAAGTGGACAGAGAATAGTGGAAAGACTAAAGTGGACAGACTATAGTGGAAAGACTAAAGTGGACAGACTATAGTGGAAAGACTAAAGTGGACAGACTAAGGTGGAAAGACTAAAGTGGAAAGACTAAAGTGGACAGACTATATTTAAAGACTATAGTGGAAAGACTAAAGTGGACAGAGAATAAAGTGGAGACTATAGTGGACAGACTATAGTGGACAGAGAATAGTGGAAAGACTAAAGTGGACAGACTATAATGGAAAGACTATAGTGGAAAGACTGTAGTGGACAGAATAAAGTGGAGACTATAGTGGAAAGACTACAGTGGAACGACTAAAGTGGACAGAGAATAGTGGAAAGACTAAAGTGGACAGACTATAGTGGAAAGACTAAAGTGGACAGACTATAGTGGAAAGACTAAAGTGGACAGACTAAGGTGGAAAGACTAAAGTGGAAAGACTAAAGTGGACAGACTATATTTAAAGACTATAGTGGAAAGAATAAAGTGGACAGAGAATAGTGGAAAGACTAAAGCGGACAGACTATATTGGAAAGACTATAGTGGAAAGACTGTAGTGGACAGAACAAAGTGGAGACTATAGTGGAAAGACTAAAGTGGAAAGACTAAACTGGACAGACTATAGTGGAAAGACTGAAGTGGACAGACTAAAGTGGAAAAACTAACGTGGAAAGACTAAAAGGGACAGACTATAGTGGAAAGACTATAGTGGAAAGACTGTAGTGGACAGAATAAAGTGGAGATTATAGTGGAAAGACTAAAGTGGACAGACTAAAGTAGACGGACTCTAGTGGAAAGACTAAGTGGACAGACTAAAGCGGAAAGACTAAAGTGGAAAGACTAAAGTGGACAGACTATAGTGAAAAGACTAAAGTGGACAGACTAAAGTGGAAAGACTAAAGTGGAAAGACTAAAGTGGACAGACTATAGTGGAAAGACTATAGTGGAAAGACTAACTGGACAGACTAAAGCGGAAAGACTAAAGTGGAAAGACTAAAGTGGACAGACTATAGTGGAAAGATTAAAGTGGAAAGACTAAAGTGGACAGACTATAGTGGAAAGACTATAGTGGAAAGACTGTAGTGGACAGAATAAAGTGGAGACTATAGTGGAAAGACTAAAGTGGAAAGACTAAAGTGGACAGAGAATAGTGGAAAGACTAAAGTGGACAGACTATAATGGAAAGACAATAGTGGAAAGACTGTAGTGGACAGAATAAAGTGGAGACTATAGTGGAAAGACTAAAGTGGAAAGACTAAAGTGGACAGAGAATAGTGGAAAGACTAAAGTGGACAGACTATAATGGAAAGACAATAGTGGAAAGACTGTAGTGGACAGAATAAAGTGGAGACTATAGTGGAAACACTAAAGTGAAAAGACTAAAGTGGACAGAGAATAGTGGAAAGACTAAAGTGGACAGACTATAGTTGAAAGACTAAAGTGGACAGAGAATAGTGGAAAGACTAAAGTGGACAGACTATAGTGGAAAGACTATAGTGGAAAGACTGTAGTGGACAGAATAAAGTGGAGACTATTGTGGAAAGACTAAAGTGGACAGAGAATAGTGGAAAGACTATAGTAGAAAGACTATAGTGGACAGAATAAAGTGGAGACTATAGTGGAAAGACTAAAGTGGAAAGACTAAAGTGGACAGACTATAGTGGAAAGACTATAGTGGAAAGACTGTAGTGGACAGAGAATAGTGGACAGACTATATTGGAAAGACTATAGTGGAAAGACTAAAGTGGACAGAGAATAGTGGAAAGACTAAAGTGGACAGACTACAGTGGAAAGACTATAGTGGAAAGACTGTAGTGGACAGAATAAAGTGGAGACTATAGTGGAAAGACTAAAGTGGAAAGACTAAAGTTGACAGAGAATAGTGGAAATACTAAAGTGGATAGACTTTAGTGGAAAGACTATAGTGGAAAGACTGTAGTGGACAGTATAAAGTGGAGACTATAGTGGAAAGACTAAAGTGGAAAGACTAAAGTGGACAGAGAATAGTGGAAAGACTAAAGTGGACAGACTATAATGGAAAGACTATAGTGGAAAGACTGTAGTGGACAGAATAAAGTGGAGACTATAGTGGAAAGATCAAAGTGGACAGAGAATAGTGGAAAGACTAAAGTGGACAGACTATAGTGGAAAGACTATAGTGGAAAGACTGTAGTGGACAGAATAAAGTGGAGACTATAGTGGAAAGACTAAAGTGGAAAGACTAAAGTGGACAGAGAATAGTGGAAAGACTAAAGTGGATAGACTATAGTGAAAGACTAAAGTGGACAGACTAAGGTGGAAAGACTAAAGTGGAAAGACTAAAGTGGACAGACTATATTGGAAAGACTATAGTGGAAAGACTAAAGTGGACAGAGAATAGTGGAAAGACTAAAGTGGACAGACTATAGTGGAAAGACTATAGTGGAAAGACTGTAGTGGACAGAATAAAGTGGAGACTATAGTGGAAAGACTAAAGTGGAAAAGTTGACAGAGAATAGTGGAAAGACTAAAGTGGAAAGACAAAAGTGGAAAGACTGTAGTGGACAGAATAAAGTGGAGACTATAGTGGAAAGACTACAGTGGACAGACTATAGTGCACAGAATAAAGTGGAGACTATAGTGGAAAGACTAAAGTGGACAGAGAATAGTGGAAAGACTATAGTAGAAAGACTATAGTGGACAGAATAAAGTGGAGACTATAGTGGAAAGACTAAAGTGGAAAGACTAAAGTGGACAGACTATAGTGGAAAGACTATAGTGGAAAGACTGTAGTGGACAGAGAATAGTGGACAGACTATATTGGAAAGACTATAGTGGAAAGACTAAAGTGGACAGAGAATAGTGGAAAGACTAAAGTGGACAGACTACAGTGGAAAGACTAAAGTGGACAGAGAATAGTGGAAAGACTAAAGTGGACAGACTATAATGGAAAGACTATAGTGGAAAGACTGTAGTGGACAGAATAAAGTGGAGACTATAGTGGAAAGACTAAAGTGGAAAGAATAAAGTGGAAAAACTAAAGTGGACAGACTATAGTGGAAAGACTATAGTGGAAAGACTGTAGTGGACAGAATAAAGTGGAGACAATAGTGGAAAGACTAAAGTGGACAGAGAATAGTGGAAAGACTAAAGTGGACAGACTAAGTGGAAAGACTATAGTGGAAAGACTGTAGTGGACAGAGAATAGTGGAAAGACTAAAGTGGACAGACTATAGTGGAAAGACTAAAGTGGACAGAGAATAGTGGAAAGACTAAAGTGGACAGACTATAGTGGAAAGACTATAGTGGAAAGACTGTAGTGGACAGAACAAAGTGGAGACTATAGTGGAAAGACTAAAGTGGACAGAGAATAGTGGAAAGACTAAAGTGGACAGACTATAGTGGAAAGACTAAAGTGGACAGACTAAGGTGGAAAGACTAAAGTGGAAAGACTAAAGTGGACAGACTATATTGGAAAGACTATAGTGGAAAGACTAAAGTGGACAGAGAATAGTGGAAAGACTAAAGTGGACAGACTATAGTGGAAAGACTATAGTGCAAAGACTGTAGTGGACAGAATAAAGTGGAGACTATAGTGGAAAGACTAAAGTGGAAAGACTAAAGTTGACAGAGAATAGAGGAAAGACTAAAGTGGAAAGACTGTAGTGGACAGAATAAAGTGGAGACTATAGTGGAAAGACTACAGTGGACAGACTATAGTGGAAAGACTATAGTGGAAAGACTAAAGTGGACAGAGAATAGTGGAAAGACTAAACTGGACAGACTATAGTGGAAAGACTAAATTGGACAGACTAAGGTGGAAAGACTAAAGTGGAAAGACTAAAGTGGACAGACTATATTTAAAGACTATAGTGGAAAGACTAAAGTGGACAGAGAATAGTGGAAAGACTAAAGTGGACAGACTATAATGGAAAGACTATAGTGGAAAGACTGTAGTGGACAGAATAAAGTGGAGACTATAGTGGAAAGACTAAAGTGGAAAGACTAAAGTGGACAGAGAATAGTGGAAAGACTAAAGTGGACAGACTATAGTGGAAAGACTAAAGTGGACAGACTATAGTGGAAAGACTAAAGTGGACAGACTAAGGTGGAAAGACTAAAGTGGAAAGACTAAAGTGGACAGACTATATTTAAAGACTATAGTGGAAAGACTAAAGTGGACAGAGAATAAAGTGGAGACTATAGTGGACAGACTATAGTGGACAGAGAATAGTGGAAAGACTAAAGTGGACAGACTATAATGGAAAGACTATAGTGGAAAGACTGTAGTGGACAGAATAAAGTGGAGACTATAGTGGAAAGACTACAGTGGAACGACTAAAGTGGACAGAGAATAGTGGAAAGACTAAAGTGGACAGACTATAGTGGAAAGACTAAAGTGGACAGACTATAGTGGAAAGACTAAAGTGGACAGACTAAGGTGGAAAGACTAAAGTGGAAAGACTAAAGTGGACAGACTATATTTAAAGACTATAGTGGAAAGAATAAAGTGGACAGAGAATAGTGGAAAGACTAAAGTGGACAGACTATAGTGGAAAGACTATAGTGGAAAGACTGTAGTGGACAGAATAAAGTGGAGACTATAGTGGAAAGACTAAAGTGGAAAGACTAAACTGGACAGACTATAGTGGAAAGACTGAAGTGGACAGACTAAAGTGGAAAAACTAAAGTGGATAGACTAAAAGGGACAGACTATAGTGGAAAGACTATAGTGGAAAGACTGTAGTGGACAGAATAAAGTGGAGATTATAGTGGAAAGACTAAAGTGGACAGACTAAAGTAGACGGACTCTAGTGGAAAGACTAAGTGGACAGACTAAAGCGGAAAGACTAAAGTGGAAAGACTAAAGTGGACAGACTATAGTGAAAAGACTAAAGTGGACAGACTAAAGTGGAAAGACTAAAGTGGAAAGACTAAAGTGGACAGACTATAGTGGAAAGACTTTAGTGGAAAGACTTACTGGACAGACTAAAGCGGAAAGACTAAAGTGGAAAGACTAAAGTGGACAGACTATAGTGGAAAGATTAAAGTGGAAAGACTAAAGTGGACAGACTATAGTGGAAAGACTATAGTGAAAAGACTGTAGTGGACAGAATAAAGTGGAGACTATAGTGGAAAGACTAAAGTGGAAAGACTAAAGTGGACAGAGAATAGTGGAAAGACTAAAGTGGACAGACTATAATGGAAAGACAATAGTGGAAAGACTGTAGTGGACAGAATAAAGTGGAGACTATAGTGGAAAGACTAAAGTGGAAAGACTAAAGTGAACAGAGAATAGTGGAAAGACTAAAGTGGACAGACTATAATGGAAAGACAATAGTGGAAAGACTGTAGTGGACAGAATAAAGTGGAGACTATAGTGGAAACACTAAAGTGAAAAGACTGAAGTGGACAGAGAATAGTGGAAAGACTAAAGTGGACAGACTATAGTTGAAAGACTAAAGTGGAAAGACTAAGGTGGAAAGACTAAAGTGGAAAGACTAAAGTGGACAGACTATATTGGAAAGACTATAGTGGAAAGACTAAAGTGGACAGAGAATAGTGGAAAGACTAAAGTGGACAGACTATAGTGGAAAGACTATAGTGGAAAGACTGTAGTGGACAGAATAAAGTGGAGACTATAGTGGAAAGACTAAAGTGGAAAGACTAAAGTTGACAGAGAATAGTGGAAAGACTAAAGTGGAAAGACAAAAGTGGAAAGACTGTAGTGGACAGAATAAAGTGGAGACTATAGTGGAAAGACTATAGTGGACAGACTATAGTGCACAGAATAAAGTGGAGACTATAGTGGAAAGACTAAAGTGGACAGAGAATAGTGGAAAGACTATAGTAGAAAGACTATAGTGGACAGAATAAAGTGGAGACTATAGTTGAAAGACTAAAGTGGAAAGACTAAATTGGACAGACTATAGTGGAAAGACTATAGTGGAAAGACTGTAGTGGACAGAGAATAGTGGACAGACTATATTGGAAAGACTATAGTGGAAAGACTAAAGTGGACAGAGAATAGTGGAAAGACTAAAGTGGACAGACTATAGTGGAAAGACTATAGTGGAAAGACTGTAGTGGACAGAATAAAGTGGAGACTATAGTGGAAAGACTAAAGTGGAAAGACTAAAGTTGACAGAGAATAGTGGAAATACTAAAGTGGCTAGACTTTAGTGGAAAGACTATAGTGGAAAGACTGTAGTGGACAGAATAAAGTGGAGACTATAGTGGAAAGACTAAAGTGGAAAGACTAAAGTGGACAGAGAATAGTGGAAAGACTAAAGTGGACAGACTATAATGGAAAGACTATAGTGGAAAGACTGTAGTGGACAGAATAAAGTGGAGACTATAGTGGAAAGACTAAAGTGGAAAGACTAAAGTTGACAGTGAATAGTGGAAAGACTAAAGTGGATAGACTTTAGTGGAAAGACTATAGTGGAAAAACTGTAGTGGACAGAATAAAGTGGAGACTATAGTGGAAAGACTAAAGTGGAAAGACTAAACTGGACAGACTATAGTGGAAAGACTGAAGTAGACAGACTAAAGTGGAAAAAATAAAGTGGAAAGACTAAAGTGGACAGACTATAGTGGAAAGACTATAGTGGAAAGACTGTAGTGGACAGAATAAAGTGGAGACAATAGTGGAAAGACTAAAGTGGACAGAGAATAGTGGAAAGACTAAAGTGGACAGACTAAGTGGAAAGACTATAGTGGAAAGACTGTAGTGGACAGAGAATAGTGGAAAGACTAAAGTGGACAGACTATAGTGGAAAGACTAAAGTGGACAGAGAATAGTGGAAAGACTAAAGTGGACAGACTATAGTGGAAAGACTATAGTGGAAAGACTGTAGTGGACAGAATAAAGTGGAGACTATAGTGGAAAGACTAAAGTGGACAGAGAATAGTGGAAAGACTAAAGTGGACAGACTATAGTGGAAAGACTAAAGTGGACAGACTAAGGTGGAAAGACTAAAGTGGAAAGACTAAAGTGGACAGACTATATTGGAAAGACTATAGTGGAAAGACTAAAGTGGACAGAGAATAGTGGAAAGACTAAAGTGGACAGACTATAGTGGAAAGACTATAGTGGAAAGACTGTAGTGGACAGAATAAAGTGGAGACTATAGTGGAAAGACTAAAGTGGAAAGACTAAAGTTGACAGAGAATAGAGGAAAGACTAAAGTGGAAAGACTGTAGTGGACAGAATAAAGTGGAGACTATAGTGGAAAGACTACAGTGGACAGACTATAGTGGAAAGACTATAGTGGAAAGACTAAAGTGGACAGAGAATAGTGGAAAGACTAAAGTGGACAGACTAAACTGGACAGACTATAGTGGAAAGACTGAAGTGGACAGACTAAAGTGGAAAAGCTAAAGTGGAAAGACTAAAGTGGACAGACTATAGTGGAAAAACTGTAGTGGACAGAATAAAGTGGAGACTATAGTGGAAAGACTAAAGTGGAAAGACTAAACTGGACAGACTATAGTGGAAAGACTGAAGTAGACAGACTAAAGTGGAAAAAATAAAGTGGAAAGACTAAAGTGGACAGACTATAGTGGAAAGACTATAGTGGAAAGACTGTAGTGGACAGAATAAAGTGGAGACAATAGTGGAAAGACTAAAGTGGACAGAGAATAGTGGAAAGACTAAAGTGGACAGACTAAGTGGAAAGACTATAGTGGAAAGACTGTAGTGGACAGAGAATAGTGGAAAGACTAAAGTGGACAGACTATAGTGGAAAGACTAAAGTGGACAGAGAATAGTGGAAAGACTAAAGTGGACAGACTATAGTGGAAAGACTATAGTGGAAAGACTGTAGTGGACAGAATAAAGTGGAGACTATAGTGGAAAGACTAAAGTGGACAGAGAATAGTGGAAAGACTAAAGTGGACAGACTATAGTGGAAAGACTAAAGTGGACAGACTAAGGTGGAAAGACTAAAGTGGAAAGACTAAAGTGGACAGACTATATTGGAAAGACTATAGTGGAAAGACTAAAGTGGACAGAGAATAGTGGAAAGACTAAAGTGGACAGACTATAGTGGAAAGACTACAGTGGAAAGACTGTAGTGGACAGAATAAAGTGGAGACTATAGTGGAAAGACTAAAGTGGAAAGACTAAAGTTGACAGAGAATAGAGGAAAGACTAAAGTGGAAAGACTGTAGTGGACAGAATAAAGTGGAGACTATAGTGGAAAGACTACAGTGGACAGACTATATTGGAAAGACTATAGTGGAAAGACTAAAGTGGACAGAGAATAGTGGAAAGACTAAAGTGGACAGACTATAATGGAAAGACAATAGTGGAAAGACTGTAGTGGACAGAATAAAGTGGAGACTATAGTGGAAAGACTAAAGTGGAAAGACTAAAGTGAACAGAGAATAGTGGAAAGACTAAAGTGGACAGACTATAATGGAAAGACAATAGTGGAAAGACTGTAGTGGACAGAATAAAGTGGAGACTATAGTGGAAACACTAAAGTGAAAAGACTAAAGTGGACAGAGAATAGTGGAAAGACTAAAGTGGACAGACTATAGTTGAAAGACTAAAGTGGAAAGACTAAGGTGGAAAGACTAAAGTGGAAAGACTAAAGTGGACAGACTATATTGGAAAGACTATAGTGGAAAGACTAAAGTGGACAGAGAATAGTGGAAAGACTAAAGTGGACAGACTATAGTGGAAAGACTATAGTGGAAAGACTGTAGTGGACAGAATAAAGTGGAGACTATAGTGGAAAGACTAAAGTGGAAAGACTAAAGTTGACAGAGAATAGTGGAAAGACTAAAGTGGAAAGACAAAAGTGGAAAGACTGTAGTGGACAGAATAAAGTGGAGACTATAGTGGAAAGACTATAGTGGACAGACTATAGTGCACAGAATAAAGTGGAGACTATAGTGGAAAGACTAAAGTGGACAGAGAATAGTGGAAAGACTATAGTAGAAAGACTATAGTGGACAGAATAAAGTGGAGACTATAGTGGAAAGACTAAAGTGGAAAGACTATAGTGGAAAGACTATAGTGGAAAGACTGTAGTGGACAGAGAATAGTGGACAGACTATATTGGAAAGACTAAAGTGGACAGAGAATAGTGGAAAGACTAAAGTGGACAGACTAAAGTGGACAGACTATAGTGGAAAGACTATAGTGGAAAGACTGTAGTGGACAGAATAAAGTGGAGACTATAGTGGAAAGACTAAAGTGGAAAGACTAAAGTTGACAGAGAATAGTGGAAATACTAAAGTGGCTAGACTTTAGTGGAAAGACTATAGTGGAAAGACTGTAGTGGACAGAATAAAGTGGAGACTATAGTGGAAAGACTAAAGTGGAAAGACTAAAGTGGACAGAGAATAGTGGAAAGACTAAAGTGGACAGACTATAATGGAAAGACTATAGTGGAAAGACTGTAGTGGACAGAATAAAGTGGAGACTATAGTGGAAAGACTAAAGTGGAAAGACTAAAGTTGACAGTGAATAGTGGAAAGACTAAAGTGGATAGACTTTAGTGGAAAGACTATAGTGGAAAAACTGTAGTGGACAGAATAAAGTGGAGACTATAGTGGAAAGACTAAAGTGGAAAGACTAAACTGGACAGACTATAGTGGAAAGACTGAAGTAGACAGACTAAAGTGGAAAAAATAAAGTGGAAAGACTAAAGTGGACAGACTATAGTGGAAAGACTATAGTGGAAAGACTGTAGTGGACAGAATAAAGTGGAGACAATAGTGGAAAGACTAAAGTGGACAGAGAATAGTGGAAAGACTAAAGTGGACAGACTAAGTGGAAAGACTATAGTGGAAAGACTGTAGTGGACAGAGAATAGTGGAAAGACTAAAGTGGACAGACTATAGTGGAAAGACTAAAGTGGACAGAGAATAGTGGAAAGACTAAAGTGGACAGACTATAGTGGAAAGACTATAGTGGAAAGACTGTAGTGGACAGAATAAAGTGGAGACTATAGTGGAAAGACTAAAGTGGACAGAGAATAGTGGAAAGACTAAAGTGGACAGACTATAGTGGAAAGACTAAAGTGGACAGACTAAGGTGGAAAGACTAAAGTGGAAAGACTAAAGTGGACAGACTATATTGGAAAGACTATAGTGGAAAGACTAAAGTGGACAGAGAATAGTGGAAAGACTAAAGTGGACAGACTATAGTGGAAAGACTATAGTGGAAAGACTGTAGTGGACAGAATAAAGTGGAGACTATAGTGGAAAGACTAAAGTGGAAAGACTAAAGTTGACAGAGAATAGAGGAAAGACTAAAGTGGAAAGACTGTAGTGGACAGAATAAAGTGGAGACTATAGTGGAAAGACTACAGTGGACAGACTATAGTGGAAAGACTATAGTGGAAAGACTAAAGTGGACAGAGAATAGTGGAAAGACTAAAGTGGACAGACTAAACTGGACAGACTATAGTGGAAAGACTGAAGTGGACAGACTAAAGTGGAAAAGCTAAAGTGGAAAGACTAAAGTGGACAGACTATAGTGGAAAAACTGTAGTGGACAGAATAAAGTGGAGACTATAGTGGAAAGACTAAAGTGGAAAGACTAAACTGGACAGACTATAGTGGAAAGACTGAAGTAGACAGACTAAAGTGGAAAAAATAAAGTGGAAAGACTAAAGTGGACAGACTATAGTGGAAAGACTATAGTGGAAAGACTGTAGTGGACAGAAGAAAGTGGAGACAATAGTGGAAAGACTAAAGTGGACAGAGAATAGTGGAAAGACTAAAGTGGACAGACTAAGTGGAAAGACTATAGTGGAAAGACTGTAGTGGACAGAGAATAGTGGAAAGACTAAAGTGGACAGACTATAGTGGAAAGACTAAAGTGGACAGAGAATAGTGGAAAGACTAAAGTGGACAGACTATAGTGGAAAGACTATAGTGGAAAGACTGTAGTGGACAGAATAAAGTGGAGACTATAGTGGAAAGACTAAAGTGGACAGAGAATAGTGGAAAGACTAAAGTGGACAGACTATAGTGGAAAGACTAAAGTGGACAGACTAAGGTGGAAAGACTAAAGTGGAAAGACTAAAGTGGACAGACTATATTGGAAAGACTATAGTGGAAAGACTAAAGTGGACAGAGAATAGTGGAAAGACTAAAGTGGACAGACTATAGTGGAAAGACTACAGTGGAAAGACTGTAGTGGACAGAATAAAGTGGAGACTATAGTGGAAAGACTAAAGTGGAAAGACTAAAGTTGACAGAGAATAGAGGAAAGACTAAAGTGGAAAGACTGTAGTGGACAGAATAAAGTGGAGACTATAGTGGAAAGACTACAGTGGACAGACTATAGTGGAAAGACTATAGTGGAAAGACTAAAGTGGACAGAGAATAGTGGAAAGACTAAAGTGGACAGACTAAACTGGACAGACTATAGTGGAAAGACTGAAGTGGACAGACTAAAGTGGAAAAGCTAAAGTGGAAAGACTAAAGTGGACAGACTATAGTGGATAGACTATAGTGGAAAGACTGTAGTGGACAGAATAAAGTGGAGACTATAGTGGAAAGACTAAAGTGGACAGAGAATAGTGGAAAAACTAAAGTGGACAGACTATAGTGGAAAGACTATAGTGGAAAGACTGTAGTGGACAGAATAAAGTGGAGACTATAGTGGAAAGACTAAAGTGGAAAGACTAAAGTGGACAGAGAATAGTGGAAAGACTAAAGTGGACAGACTATAGTGAAAGACTAAAGTGGACAGACTAAGGTGGAAAGACTAAAGTGGAAAGACTAAAGTGGACAGACTATATTGGAAAGACTATAGTGGAAAGACTATAGTCGAAAGACTGTAGTGGACAGAATAAAGTGGAGACTATAGTGGAAAGACTAAAGTGGAAAGACTAAAGTTGACAGAGAATAGTGGAAAGACTAAAGTGGAAAGACAAAAGTGGAAAGACTGTAGTGGACAGAATAAAGTGGAGACTATAGTGGAAAGACTACAGTGGACAGACTTTAGTGCAAAGAATAAAGTGGAGACTATAGTGGAAAGACTAAAGTGGATAGAGAATAGTGGAAAGAATATAGTAGAAAGACTATAGTGGACAGAATAAAGTGGAGACTATAGTGGAAAGACTAAAGTGGAAAGACTAAAGTGGACAGACTATAGTGGAAAGACTATAGTGGAAAGACTGTAGTGGACAGAGAATAGTGGACAGACTATGTTGGAAAAACTATAGTGGAAAGACTGTAGTGGACAGAATAAAGTGGAGACTATAGTGGAAAGACTAAAGTGGAAAGACTAAAGTTGACAGAGAATAGTGGAAATACTAAAGTGGATAGACTTTAGTGGAAAGACTATAGTGGAAAGACTGTAGTGGACAGAATAAAGTGGAGACTATAGTGGAAAGACTAAAGTGGAAAGACTAAAGTTGACAGAGAATAGTGGAAAGACTAAAGTGGATAGACTTTAGTGGAAAGACTATAGTGGAAAAACTGTAGTGGACAGAATAAAGTGGAGACTATAGTGGAAAGACTAAAGTGGAAAGACTAAACTGGACAGACTATAGTGGAAAGATTGAAGTGGACAGACTAAAGTGGAAAAAATAAAGTCGAAAGACTAAAGTGGACAGACTATAGTGGAAAGACTATAGTGGTAAGACTGTAGTGGACAGAATAAAGTGGAGACAATAGTGGAAAGACTAAAGTGGACAGAGAATAGTGGAAAGACTAAAGTGGACAGACTAAGTGGAAAGACTATAGTGGAAAGACTGTAGTGGACAGAGAATAGTGGAAAGACTAAAGTGGACACACTATAGTGGAAAGACTAAAGTGGACAGAGAATAGTGGAAAGACTAAAGTGGACAGACTATAGTGGAAAGACTGTAGTGGACAGAATAAAGTGGAGACTATAGTGGAAAGACTAAAGTGGACAGAGAATAGTGGAAAGACTAAAGTGGACAGACTATAGTGGAAAGACTAAAGTGGACAGACTAAGGTGGAAAGACTAAAGTGGACAGACTATATTGGAAAGACTATAGTGGAAAGACTAAAGTGGACAGAGAATAGTGGAAAGACTAAAGTGGACAGACTATAGTGGAAAGACTATAGTGGAAAGACTGTAGTGGACAGAATAAAGTGGAGACTATAGTGGAAAGACTAAAGTGGAAAGACTAAAGTTGACAGAGAATAGAGGAAAGACTAAAGTGGAAAGACTGTAGTGGACACAATAAAGTGGAGACTATAGTGGAAAGACTACAGTGGACAGACTATAGTGGAAAGACTATAGTGGAAAGACTAAAGTGGACAGAGAATAGTGGAAAGACTAAAGTGGACAGACTATAGTGGAAAGACTAAATTGGACAGACTAAGGTGGAAAGACTAAAGTGGAAAGACTAAAGTGGACAGACTATATTTAAAGACTATAGTGGAAAGACTATAGTGGAAAGACTGTAGTGGACAGAATAAAGTGGAGACTATAGTGGAAAGACTAAAGTGGAAAGACTAAAGTTGACAGAGAATAGTGGAAAGACTAAAGTGGAAAGACAAAAGTGGAAAGACTGTAGTGGACAGAATAAAGTGGAGACTATAGTGGAAAGACTACAGTGGACAGACTTTAGTGCACAGAATAAAGTGGAGACTATAGTGGAAAGACTAAAGTGGATAGAGAATAGTGGAAAGAATATAGTAGAAAGACTATAGTGGACAGAATAAAGTGGAGACTATAGTGGAAAGACTAAAGTGGAAAGACTAAAGTGGACAGACTATAGTGGAAAGACTATAGTGGAAAGACTGTAGTGGACAGAGAATAGTGGACAGACTATATTGGAAAGACTATAGTGGAAAGACTGTAGTGGACAGAATAAAGTGGAGACTATAGTGGAAAGACTAAAGTGGAAAGACTAAAGTTGACAGAGAATAGTGGAAATACTAAAGTGGATAGACTTTAGTGGAAAGACTATAGTGGAAAGACTGTAGTGGACAGAATAAAGTGGAGACTATAGTGGAAAGACTAAAGTGGAAAGACTAAAGTTGACAGAGAATAGTGGAAAGACTAAAGTGGATAGACTTTAGTGGAAAGACTATAGTGGAAAAACTGTAGTGGACAGAATAAAGTGGAGACTATAGTGGAAAGACTAAAGTGGACAGAGAATAGTGGAAAGACTAAAGTGGACAGACTATAGTGGAAAGACTAAAGTGGACAGACTAAGGTGGAAAGACTAAAGTGGAAAGACTAAAGTGGACAGACTATATTGGAAAGACTATAGTGGAAAGACTAAAGTGGACAGAGAATAGTGGAAAGACTAAAGTGGACAGACTATAGTGGAAAGACTATAGTGGAAAGACTGTAGTGGACAGAATAAAGTGGAGACTATAGTGGAAAGACTAAAGTGGAAAGACTAAAGTTGACAGAGAATAGAGGAAAGACTAAAGTGGAAAGACTGTAGTGGACAGAATAAAGTGGAGACTATAGTGGAAAGACTACAGTGGACAGACTATAGTGGAAAGACTATAGTGGAAAGACTAAAGTGGACAGAGAATAGTGGAAAGACTAAAGTGGACAGACTAAACTGGACAGACTATAGTGGAAAGACTGAAGTGGACAGACTAAAGTGGAAAAGCTAAAGTGGAAAGACTAAAGTGGACAGACTATGGTGGATAGACTATAGTGGAAAGACTGTAGTGGACAGAATAAAGTGGAGACTATAGTGGAAAGACTAAAGTGGACAGAGAATAGTGGAAAGACTAAAGTGGACAGACTATAGTGGAAAGACTATAGTGGAAAGACTGTAGTGGACAGAATAAAGTGGAGACTATAGTGGAAAGACTAAAGTGGAAAGACTAAAGTGGACAGAGAATAGTGGAAAGACTAAAGTGGACAGACTATAGTGAAAGACTAAAGTGGACAGACTAAGGTGGAAAGACTAAAGTGGAAAGACTAAAGTGGACAGACTATTTTGGAAAGACTATAGTGGAAAGACTATAGTGGAAAGACTAAAGTGGACAGACTATAGTGGAAAGACTATAGTGGAAAGACTGTAGTGGACAGAATAAAGTGGAGACTATAGTGGAAAGACTAAAGTGGAAAGACTAAAGTTGACAGAGAATAGTGGAAAGACTAAAGTGGAAAGACAAAAGTGGAAAGACTGTAGTGGACAGAATAAAGTGGAGACTATAGTGGAAAGACTACAGTGGACAGACTTTAGTGCACAGAATAAAGTGGAGACTATAGTGGAAAGACTAAAGTGGATAGAGAATAGTGGAAAGAATATAGTAGAAAGACTATAGTGGACAGAATAAAGTGGAGACTATAGTGGAAAGACTAAAGTGGAAAGACTAAAGTGGACAGACTATAGTGGAAAGACTATAGTGGAAAGACTCTAGTGGACAGAGAATAGTGGACAGACTATATTGGAAAGACTATAGTGGAAAGACTGTAGTGGACAGAATAAAGTGGAGACTATAGTGGAAAGACTAAAGTGGAAAGACTAAAGTTGACAGAGAATAGTGGAAATACTAAAGTGGATAGACTTTAGTGGAAAGACTATAGTGGAAAGACTGTAGTGGACAGAATAAAGTGGAGACTATAGTGGAAAGACTAAAGTGGAAAGACTAAAGTTGACAGAGAATAGTGGAAAGACTAAAGTGGATAGACTTTAGTGGAAAGACTATAGTGGAAAAACTGTAGTGGACAGAATAAAGTGGAGACTATAGTGGAAAGACTAAAGTGGAAAGACTAAACTGGACAGACTATAGTGGAAAGACTGAAGTGGACAGACTAAAGTGGAAAAAATAAAGTGGAAAGACTAAAGTGGACAGACTATAGTGGAAAGACTATAGTGGTAAGACTGTAGTGGACGAAATAAAGTGGAGACAATAGTGGAAAGACTAAAGTGGACAGAGAATAGTGGAAAGACTAAAGTGGACAGACTAAGTGGAAAGACTATAGTGGAAAGACTGTAGTGGACAGAGAATAGTGGAAAGACTAAAGTGGACACACTATAGTGGAAAGACTAAAGTGGACAGAGAATAGTGGAAAGACTAAAGTGGACAGACTATAGTGGAAAGACTATAGTGGAAAGACTGTAGTGGACAGAATAAAGTGGAGACTATAGTGGAAAGACTAAAGTGGACAGAGAATAGTGGAAAGACTAAAGTGGACAGACTATAGTGGAAAGACTAAAGTGGACAGACTAAGGTGGAAAGACTAAAGTGGACAGACTATATTGGAAAGACTATAGTGGAAAGACTAAAGTGGACAGAGAATAGTGGAAAGACTAAAGTGGACAGACTATAGTGGAAAGACTATAGTGGAAAGACTGTAGTGGACAGAATAAAGTGGAGACTATAGTGGAAAGACTAAAGTGGAAAGACTAAAGTTGACAGAGAATAGAGGAAAGACTAAAGTGGAAAGACTGTAGTGGACAGAATAAAGTGGAGACTATAGTGGAAAGACTAAAGTGGACAGAGAATAGTGGAAAGACTAAAGTGGACAGACTATAATGGAAAGACAATAGTGGAAAGACTGTAGTGGACAGAATAAAGTGGAGACTATAGTGGAAACACTAAAGTGAAAAGACTAAAGTGGACAGAGAATAGTGGAAAGACTAAAGTGGACAGACTATAGTTGAAAGACTAAAGTGGACAGACTAAGGTGGAAAGACTAAAGTGGAAAGACTAAAGTGGACAGACTATATTTAAAGACTATAGTTGAAAGACTAAAGTGGACAGAGAATAGTGGAAAGACTAAAGTGGACAGACTATAGTGGAAAGACTATAGTGGAAAGACTGTAGTGGACAGAATAAAGTGGAGACTATAGTGGAAAGACTAAAGTGGAAAGAGTAAAGTTGACAGAGAATAGTGGAAAGACTAAAGTGGATAGACTATATTGGAAAGACTATAGTGGAAAGACTGTAGTGGACAGAGAATAGTGGAAAGACTAAAGTGGACAGACTATAGTGGAAAGACTATAGTGGAAAGACTGTAGTGGACAGAATAAAGTGGAGACTATAGTGGAAAGACTAAAGTGGAAAGACTAAAGTTGACAGAGAATAGTGGAAAGACTAAAGTGGAAAGACAAAAGTGGAAAGACTGTAGTGGACAGAATAAAGTGGAGACTATAGTGGAAAGACTATAGTGGACAGACTATAGTGCACAGAATAAAGTGGAGACTATAGTGGAAAGACTAAAGTGGACAGAGAATAGTGGAAAGACTATAGTAGAAAGACTATAGTGGACAGAATAAAATGGAGACTATAGTGGAAAGACTAAAGTGGAAAGACTAAAGTGGACAGACTATAGTGGAAAGACTATAGTGGAAAGACTGTAGTGGACAGAGAATAGTGGACAGACTATATTGGAAAGACTATAGTGGAAAGACTAAAGTGGACAGAGAATAGTGGAAAGACTAAAGTGGACAGACTATAGTGGAAAGACTATAGTGGAAAGACTGTAGTGGACAGAATAAAGTGGAGACTATAGTGGAAAGACTAAAGTTGGTTAGGTTAGGTTAGGTTAGGTTAGGTTAGGTTAGGTTAGGTTAGGTTAGGTTAGGTTTAGGTTTGGTTTAGGTTAGGTTAGGTTAGGTTAGGTTAGGTTAGGTTAGGTTAGGTTAGGTTAGGTTAGGTTAGGTTAGGTTAGGTTAGGTTAGGTTAGGTTAGGTTAGGTTAGGTTAGGTTAGGTTAGGTTAGGTTAGGTTAGGTTAGGTTAGGTTAGGTTAGGTTAGGTTAGGTTAGGTTAGGTTAGGTTAGGTTAGGTTAGGTTAGGTTAGGTTAGGTTAGGTTAGGTTAGGTTAGGTTAGGTTAGGTTAGGTTAGGTTAGGTTAGGTTAGGTTAGGTTAGGTTAGGTTAGGTTAGGTTAGGTTAGGTTAGGTTAGGTTAGGTTAGGTTAGGTTAGGTTAGGTTAGGTTAGGTTAGGTTAGGTTAGGTTAGGTTAGGTTAGGTTAGGTTAGGTTAGGTTAGGTTAGGTTAGGTTAGGTTAGGTTAGGTTAGGTTAGGTTAGGTTAGGTTAGGTTAGGTTAGGTTAGGTTAGGTTAGGTTAGGTTAGGTTAGGTTAGGTTAGGTTAGGTTAGGTTAGGTTAGGTTAGGTTAGGTTAGGTTAGGTTAGGTTAGGTTAGGTTAGGTTAGGTTAGGTTAGGTTAGGTTAGGTTAGGTTAGGTTAGGTTAGGTTAGGTTAGGTTAGGTTAGGTTAGGTTAGGTTAGGTTAGGTTAGGTTAGGTTAGGTTAGGTTAGGTTAGGTTAGGTTAGGTTAGGTTAGGTTAGGTTAGGTTAGGTTAGGTTAGGTTAGGTTAGGTTAGGTTAGGTTAGGTTAGGTTAGGTTAGGTTAGGTTAGGTTAGGTTAGGTTAGGTTAGGTTAGGTTAGGTTAGGTTAGGTTAGGTTAGGTTAGGTTAGGTTAGGTTAGGTTAGGTTAGGTTAGGTTAGGTTAGGTTAGGTTAGGTTAGGTTAGGTTAGGTTAGGTTAGGTTAGGTTAGGTTAGGTTAGGTTAGGTTAGGTTAGGTTAGGTTAGGTTAGGTTAGGTTAGGTTAGGTTAGGTTAGGTTAGGTTAGGTTAGGTTAGGTTAGGTTAGGTTAGGTTAGGTTAGGTTAGGTTAGGTTAGGTTAGGTTAGGTTAGGTTAGGTTAGGTTAGGTTAGGTTAGGTTAGGTTAGGTTAGGTTAGGTTAGGTAGGTTAGGTTAGGTTAGGTTAGGTTAGGTTAGGTTAGGT